>JAKCPI010020849.1:0-85777 GCA_023213315.1 Euborellia annulipes
ATTTTTATAATTAATTAATAAAAGAATTTTGTTTTCGTTTTCACTGTGGTTTATTTGTAAAAAAATTACATCGTTTCGTTCACTAATTTTGTGGCCTAATTCAGGTACAATTTATTTAAGATTACAAAGGTTATTACATCTGTGACAATCTCATGTAGTAATCTTAACTGAATTGTACCTGAAGAAGACCACATAATGAAAGGCCGAAACGTTGTAATTTTTACAAATAAACCGATAAGAAAATTCTTTTATTAACTGTGTAAGTCGAAGGCGGAGTCGAAAAACTTTTAGACTTTTGGCAACCAAATGTATTTTATTAATGCCATACTAGGCTGACGTTTCAGCCCCTTGTTTATGTCATCTTCAGAGCTGGTTGGCGAGAATAAATGAAATTAATAATATCAGCTAAATATTTTTGTGAAAGTTACTAATAAAAATATTTAATTAATATATTCTTTGACTGTTTTTCCATAATACAGCGACACATATTCGTTGATTTATAAATTTCATTTATTCAAAATGACAATGCCTCTTTGAGCACTCGGACACACGACACATGTCTCTTATATTATTAATTTCATTTATTCTGGTCAACCGGCTCTGATGATAGCCTAGACAAGGGGCCGAAACGTCAGCCTAGTAAGGGATTAATAATACATTTGACTGCCAAAAGTTTTGATGTTTTTTTTTTGACTCCGCTATAATTATTAGATTGTTTAGGAAAGTGTTATTCCGTTCATTATCAAAGTTACTCTGTTGAAACTCATAAGAGTAATGGAATTTTAAAAAATTTATACGAATTTTAATGACAAATGACCTAAATGCCATGTCATGTTCTCTGATATTATTTTTTTAAATCTTCCTTAATTGCGCCTATTCATGATTAAAAATTACTAAATTAATGCATCTAGGTTAGCTAAAATCAATATAAAATCAAACAAATAGCTGCTTACGGATCATACTCCCACTTTTTTTTCGCAAAATATATTAGGTATAGTTATATAAATTACCTTTACTTTTTTAACTATTGAAATCCGTTATTTGATGAACCACCTGTTGTTTTTAGATTAATTTTAAACCAGAAACAGGTTTATACTTGTCTATGATAATTGATGAACTTCGAAGAGAAAAGAGCCAACGTCTATTTATCTATTATCCGAAATTCTCGCGTGCCCTCAGAAACAATTCCTCATTCTATAATCCGTTCTTGTTTCATTCAACTCTTCCACTAAATTACTTTCTTTGTTAACGAAAAAAAAAAATGTAAAACACAAATAAAATCGACTTTTTTTTACACTTTCTTATCCGTATTCATATAAAATCTGAAATTTAACTAATTAAGTGAACATTTTCAATTGAATTAAATACACTATATTACTCGATTAAGCTTATAAGATGATAATGTAAAAATTATGCTGTGATTACTGTAGAAATAAAATAGTAAAAACTTTTCTTTTAGGGGACCTACTTTATATTGTTGATGTTAAGGTGTTCGTCTCGGGGTGCTAATTTTGGAAGATTCTAGCGGCAACAATTTTGAAGCTATCCACCTCAATTTTTTTTTAATTAAAGCTATTTAAAATATCTACAACTTATAGAAGCCCTTTTTTTGATTTTTGAAAAAATAAATTTTTTTTTTAGATAAATCGCATTAAATAAGATATTTTCAAAAAATTCGCTCTATAACTTATAGATAATTAAATTAGTAATCATTGTGTTAAAAAATAATTAATTTTTTACCCTTAATCAATTAGCTGGAATATTTCAAATGAAATGAAATAAATCCCTTGTATTCCTATGGGAAAAACTAACGCCATCTCTTGCCGCTTAGAGTAACTCGGTAGTCAATCGTGTCCTGTTTTTCGAGACGCGCATCTTAATATATTTTTTTTTAAATTTATCTTTAGCTTCAAAGTCCATTAAAACAAATATTAAACAACACTGAATATAAAAGATTTGTTCATTTTTTTCAAAATGACAAGACTTTTATAAAACAAGAGAGTAGCTAAATTTATTTTTAATGAATTATTATAACGCAACATGGGAATAAAATGTAGAACTTTTTATTTATAAAAGTCGTTGTCTTAACCCACTTTTCTAATTGAGCGTCGAGATGAAAAGGCAGGACGGGTGGAAGGAGGAGTTATTACCATCATTTCATTCCCTGGGGTATAATATTAGTTTAAATTTTTCAAATTTCTTTTAAAGAATATTATTTTTTTCTAAATTTGTCCTCTCGGCTGGTGAACTCATTTAGAGGTTTACTCTGTACATATATACTAAAAAGTTTCGTTTAAAATTTTATTTTAAATTATCCCTAGGCTAGTTGTGGACGTTCAACAAACAGATTCCTAGGTGCCACCCATCCGAGGTTTCACCGCTTTAAGCTTGATTTATTAAAAGTTCTGCAGCCCCGGGCTACGCCCCCTGGATCCCCTTGCTCGTCTTTGGCGAGCAAATGCATCAAATTTATTCTTGCTCACTCTTTGGAAATTTTGCAATTGCTCACCTTCGGCGAGGAAATGAATCATTTACATTTATTTATTTATTTATAATTTACATTCTATTTAAAAGAAGGATAAATTTTGATACGATTTTGAAATTTCGATGCTGTGTATAATCTCGAGATCCCGTGGTACACAAAAAAAAAAATATATATATTCTCACAATAAATCTAAATAATTAAGCATTCTTATATATTTATTTATATTTCAAATGAATAAAATAATTCTTGAAAAATATTTATATTGAATATGTATTGCATATTAAAAATAGGAACCGACCGAATATTCGGTTTCGGCCAAAAATCATGGTTTCGGCCGTAGTTTCGGTTTCGGCCAAAAAGTAGCCGAAACTTGAGTCTTAAAAAAGGTTTAAGGTGCGATCACACCGGGACCTGACTTGTGTTTACTGACTGGAGTTGTAACCGAATCCGAATTGAGGGGGGTCACACACTAAAACTTGACTGGAGTGACGTAATCTTACTTCTCTGATATTTGGTATATAAGTATGTCAAAGGATAAACAATGCTTTTTACTTGAATGATACTATTTTCCTTCCCAGCAATTTATTTCTAAATAAACTTAATAAAACTAATTATCGTTATATCAAGAAATATTTTTACTAAATTTTAAGTAAAAATATTTCTTAATTGACTATTTAAAAAATAATATCTTATTAATTTAAAAAAATTTGTAATCTATTTGTTTTGACTTAACATATTTTCCTGCAATTTTTAATAAAAAATAGAAGTTATCTCAAAATTATTATTTATTTGTATTATTATTACTTAAATAAAGCCCTATATTGCCAAAAATGTCTTTATTAAGGAACCGATCAAACAGCTGATTGAAAAAGTCGGCCATGTTGGCTTCTCAGCCAGCCGGAGTCAGGTCCCGATCCAACAAAATTGGTTAGCCACCAGAGTCCGTATCGTGACGTAGCTCCGCTCAACTCCGTTTCGGCAGCAGTGTGCACCTCCATAGAAATACATAAGTTGGGTCCGCCACCGGACTCAACTCAAGTCAAGTCAGGTCCCGGTGTGATCGCACCTTAAATGATTTGCACTTGATATATAAATTTTTTTATAGGAAATACAAGTTTCGGTTTCGGTTGAAAATCTTGTTTCGGTCGGACCCTAATTAAAAAGAATTAAAAAGCTTTATTTAGAATTTTTTTCCTAACATTGTTATAATTTTGAGATAGTTGGCGGATCCTTGGCCAGTTTTTATTCTAATATTTCATATCTATTGGATCAACTGCATATTCATATCTAATGTGATTTTGATGTCATAGGTGTCTATATAGTGGTAAGCTGTTAATATTTGCTCGCTCTACCCAATTCGACAAAACATTTTATAGCTACTGTGCGTACGTATGTGTTGTGACTATTTACTAACTAGTGATATGATTGGGTCAGTTGAATGATAGTGAATGTAATATGCAAAGACCTGTATATGGATTAATGATTTCATAGTCATGCATGGACGTATCAATGTGAGGGAGGGCAAGTTAGGGCAACTGCCTCCCTTCTCCTCCCTTCCAAATATGAGAGAAAAATAACACAAAAAATAAATAAAAAGTCTGGTGTGCGGCACGGTGCCGATCACACCAGATTTTTTGTGTCGAGATATATTTAGTTTCCCATAGGACCTTAATTTCAAACTTGCATTTTAGATGTTGACTGCTTGAAATAAACTATGGTTATTTTTTTTTCAAAATTTTATTCTCATATTTGGATATTTTATACACAATAGAGAATCCTAAATAAATACAAAATTTCATAAGAATTGGAAAAAACTTTTAAAATGTGTAACAAGTTCCAAAGGGGATCCCCCTTTTGAATCGAATTTTACACGCAAATCTCCATAGGGATTATTTGAACCCTGTTATTCAATGGTGTGTCAAAGACCAAATATCGAGTTTTGAGAAAATCAACATTAAAGTTTTTCTGATTTAAATTGTTTTTATTAGATTATATATCATTTTTTTTGTCAATTGTGCAAGTAAATACTGTAATTATGGCAGATATTCATAAATTATCTCTAAAAATATGACTAATTTAGAGAAAAAAAATAAAATATAAAAAATTATTTTTACAAAATTCTCTATGTGCGATATATATTTGTAAAAAATGCTTCAAAGTCCCTTGACCCATGATTGAAAAATTCTCTAAGTCCAATTATATTTGCAAAAATGCTTCAAATCTCTTTATATTTAATACTAGTAGCATAGAAACTTTTTATCAAAATCACATTCATCAATTTTAAATAGTATTAATATTTTAAAATTAAATACAAAGTGATAACAAAATTTTCTCATCAATTAATTTCTGAATAAATAGCTTGGAAACAGTAAATCAAAGTTATAATAATGAAATAGATTATAGATTAGATTAGATATAGATGATAGAAATAGATTACGACCACTTCAACCTAACCTAACCTAACCTAATATTATTTATTTTGTTGTCTTTTCGAAATCGCACTGATCCACATCCTCATCTTCATTTTCATTATCAAGAATAATATCAAAAAATTAAATTTTGACGTCTACGAATTCAGAGAAAATTTTCTCATTTTTCAAAAAAAAATATATATAATATTATTTGGTAAATAACTTTTTATTGGTTGTTAAAATCACACTGGTTAAAACTCAATTAAACGATATTAATTTATTGTTAATTGGAAAATTATATATATATATATAGTTCATAGAAAAAGATAGAAAACATTATAGAATTAGGCTAAAAGAAAGTAAAAAATGAATTATAATATAACTATTGATAATTTTTGTAGGTTATGAAATACTTGTATTAAATTTCAACAAATGGAATATAGTAATAGTGTATTGAATATATAAATTTGAAATAAATAAAATTAATATTTTCTTGAGTTTATATTAAATACCTAAATTTGCTTTCCAAGTGAGTTCATAAGTGAACTTCATATATCCGAATGTCGTGCTGTGGTCTAGTGGTTAGGGCACTCTGAGTACCAATCGGAGGATCCGTGGTTCGACTCCCGGCGGCACACCCTTATTTTTTCGGATATATGAATTAATAAATATTTAATTGTATAAATTTCGCGGCTCATATACGCGATATATATAATATCTTAAATATTATATATAATTTCTTATTTATTAATTAATTATAATATAACTATTGATAATTTTTGTAGGTTATGAAATACTTGTATTAAATTTCAACAAATGGAATATAGTAATAGTGTATTGAATATATAAATTTGAAATAAATAAAATTAATATTTTCTTGAGTTTATATTAAATACCTCTAAACAATAGCGATGCCGGTGTTCATAATTGAAAATACTTAGGGCATAAACGCAACAATATATCTCAAGCGTATAGTTGTTTACGATGTCTTGCATTTGACGCATAAATGAAAAATTGTTCTTTTCAAATTAAGTATTACGAAACAACATGTTAAGTACTTAAATCATTATTGAAAAATGTAAAATCCTGCATTGAAATATTGTAAAAATAATTTTATGCTTTTACATTAAAAATAAATTTTTTTAGGACATATTTCATAAAAAATACTATTAATTAAAGCATTTGAAACAATATTCCATGCTTAACTCAATTTTGAATTTTTTGGTCTTTGACACACCATTGAATAACAGGGTTCATTTAACAATGGCTCTATGGAAGAGCCGGAAAATGAATTTGAAAAATCTGAAATATTATATCCGTAAATTGTACTTCAAAACACTTTTAGGGCAAAATGAGAATATACATTTTAAAGAGTATCTAAAAAATAATTGATTTTTGAATTTTAAACAATTTTGGTAGAGCAAATTTTGGGAAAATCGAAAAAAACTGAAAAAGTACATCAGTAAAATAGTAGTTTTTTTTGGCCGATTTTGTTCAAAAGATTATTTTGAGTGTCCGGGAGGATACCTAACTTAAATATAAAATTTTAATCCGGTAGCTCAATTCCTTCATGCTAAAAATCGTTACACACAGACAGACAAACCAATTTGCGGAACCCACTTTTTTTTAACTCAGATGACCTCAAAACATGTATATCCATCAAAATATGTCGATATCGAAATTTTGACATGATCGCGATATTCTCTCTATATAAGAGAAAGTAAAAACTGAAAAATTCACGCTTTGTCAATAAATGGTATTCCTTCTATTGTTATTGTGTACATGGAATAGACCCCCCCAGGTTGAATTCAAAAGTTACCCCCTTTCTGTTCACGCCCATGTAGTCCTACGGAGTTCTTTTAAAAATCATATATTTTTCTCAATCATCTAATTAAAGTGAATTAGATAGTTGGAAAGAATCCAAAATATGAAATTAAAAATAATAGTCTTATCTTTTTATTTTCTCATACTAAAAGTTGGAAAATTTTATTACCAATTTCGTTTGTCCTTGATAAGTTGAATTATATAACTTTGTTGATAAACAACAAATTTTCATATATAATAGGAAACTCCTATTTTGATTTGATTTTCAATATATCTACACATTTCAATTTATTGAGCGATGATTTATTGAGAGACGTCATCTTCCTTTTCATATGAGATTCTGAATATATAAAAAATGTATTGATATATTTAGTAGGTGTGCTAATATAAAAAATATTAGTCTTAATTATCATTACATTACTAACTACACTAACAGAACATATTCAATTGAAATTTTTATTTCGTTTGAAAATGAACATTCCATTATCTTACAAATTGTCTTGTATTTAGCTGCTAAGAGGTTCGATGACGAAAACGACTATAGGGGATCTAATAACGTAGTCAAAGCGAGAAATGTCTTCACCAGATGAGCATCCAAAAGGGGGCCTGGGTTCGATTTTAGCGATAAGGCCCTAAAATGCACATACACACACGCATAGCATACACTCACACTTATAGGATGAAAATCAATGACGCGGCGCCAACGAAGCGACGACCCGGCGGCAAAACCCGGGTGTCTGTCAACCGACACTCGCCACATTAACCGGACCACAAATAACAAGGACACCACAAAATTTTTTGACATTAATAACTAGCTTCTATGTTTTGGGTTTTAGGTTGAAAACGTTTTTAATCATTCATTTATTTGTATAAAATAGACGAAAAAAATAGGATCGTAAGTGAAGGCATTTGCCTAGAGAAGAATTTTGTACTTTTTGGACATCATAAAATTTGTATTTTTTTTTTTTTAAGTTCATTATGGTCTTTTCCGGCAACGAAGGCCATTTAGACTCCGTCTCTATTTATTTCAATAGGATTGTTAGCATGGGCGTACCCAGCGGGGGCTTCTGCCCCCACTAGAAGCAAAAAAAAAGAAAAATTAAATGTTTATAAAGTGATGAAACGAAACAAAATTGGTGAATGGCGACGGGGAATGATTTTTTTTGTTAGGACTCGAGGGTTTTTAGGCCTTTAATTCGAAGGCTTTTCCCCTCTATATAAAAATAGCTATGTCACAATCTGGACGACCATGATCTGCCCCCTCCCCCTGGACGACCATGATCTGACCATGCCCCCCCTAGATTTGATCCTGGGTATGCCCATGATTGTTAGCCAATCAAATTGAAATAATTTGTCGCATGAGCCGGGATGCGAATCCGCGACCCGTGATACAAATGGCTAGCACGCTAACCACTACACCAAGGACCGAGAGCAAAATTTGGAATTAATAGAGCAATGATTCACCTTCTTCTTCATCATTTTTTTTTTCTAATCATTTCGGCTGCAGAGGCCATTTGACTTATATAAATATTTATTATTTATTTATTTAGATACATGTATCGATGGCTTCCGGCAGGCGTTCAATGGTGTTGTTTTTCGGGGGCCACCTATCCCGATTTTCAGCACCACTTGGCGTTGCTCAACAACGTTGATCTTGGTGGCTCTTGTTCCTTCTTCTTGCCAGGCCCATGCTCTCCTCACTCTACAGTATATTAAGCGCAAGAATTTACAGTACCCTAATTATTTTAGTCTATGGGGAAAATATTTTTGTCTGATAATCGATCCGTTTTACCAAGCCAAGTGACAGGAGATCCAAAGTTTCTTCTTCTTGTCCTTGTCCAAGTATTCAACTAAACCAGGAAGGAGTGAGTATTGGTCTGGCAAAACATCATCTAAACTTGAGCGCTATCTCAGAAATCCTTTCCCACACAGACCACTAGTTTGAAAGAAAATAAAGCTTATTATTTCATTATTATTTTTAACGTAGGTAGCAGAATCAGATAACTTTTAGTTTCGACAAATTATTGAGAAAATATTCTCCAATGACTGATTCTCATAATATTATAAATACCCTATTTTAATTAAAAATACTGGAATCACACAGCAACAATTTGGCCAAGACTCTAGATTTCAAAAATTATTTAAGTATAAAATAGCTATATATCTTATTTATATATATAGTAGTGGAGTGTTCGTCCATCTGTCCGTCCTTCTGTCACGCTCTGTTTGGCAAACTTCCCGTTGGAATTTTGAAACGTAATTTTTCAATCTTATTGTGCTTCTTAAAGTAGCAGGCCACGGCCCCCTAAGGGGCCATGACCTGAAAGGGCGCCGAGAAAAGTCGAAAATCTAACAAATAAATTATTGTTGTTAAATAAGATTAAATAGTTGGATTATTGAGGGTCTAAGCAAGGCGAAGCGGCTAGTATACTATATAATAAAATATAAAATAATTTCTTATCACATTTTTTTTTCGATAAAATTAAATTTTTTATATTAAAAACACATTTCATTCTTTTCTCAAAGGATTTCCCATTTTCTCTCGCAATGCTTTTTAGAAATATATATATATATTGTATTTAATCAAATTATATTTTCATTTCTTATCTTCATTGTACATAAGAAGAAATTCTTGTTATTTGCGAAATACGTTTAAAATATCATGGGAAAAGTTGCTATGTAAATTAATAATGTGACACACAGGGCCGCAGACAGAGGGTGGCCCCCTGGCTATATCCCCGGGCCCGGACACTCCAAGGGGGCCGGGCCCTTTGCGCTACAATCTTAAAATTCTAATAAAAAATAATTTTCCGGGTTAAAATTAAAAAAAAAAAAAAATCATTTCCTGAAAATTCTTTTCCAGGGCCCTTAGGTCACATCTTTAAATTATAACTAAAAAAAATCATTTTCTGGAAATTTTTTTTCTGAGGGGACCAGGGCTCTTTAATAGCCTTTTACAAACTTAAAAAAATTTTAGGTTGGGGGCTGTATTATTATGTAGTCCCGGGGCCCGTCAAGTCTGTCTGCGGCTCTGGTGACACATTATATAAAAGTCATTTCAAAAATTAATTTCTCTTTAAGTGAGAAAAAAATCTCAAAAATCGGAAAGCTCCTCTGTTCAAAGAGCGCGATGCGCTAAATAATTTTTTTACTTTCTCTTACCCTATATATGAATTATAGAGAGAGAAAGTATTTTTTTATTTATTTTAATATTACAGATGACTAATTATTCAGGCTTATTTACAGTGTATTTCTTTCAATTGGTTTAATAAATATTTATCTTTTGAAATGATACTAATTTTTACATGATGCAAATTAAAAATAAATTTTTATTAAAAAAAAAAAAATTAGCCTACTTATCTATTGAAACATAAAAAAAATGCAAACATTTTTTTTTTCTCTACATTTATTTTCATTATAGTGAATATACATACATATTTTTTTAGCTTTCAATATACTAATGTTTATACGTATAAAAATAAAAGTAAGGTCAAAGGGAAAGAAAGATCTTCAAGTTTTTATGTTCCTTTCTTGCTTGTTTTTATCGTCCTTTGTCAATCAAAATCGCGTTTATGACCATAACCATTTGAGTTTGGCATTGTTTTAACTTTATAGCCATTTTATTTGCGGAAACACGAAAGAAAAGAAAAAAAAAAGAATTTATATTTGTATTTGTTGTGATTTTTTAATCCTTTAGTTCAATTTTCTACTCAAATGCGTCTTCTGTTTAGATGGGGGAATATTTCGTATGGCCTTGTCAGGTCCGCAAAACCGAGATGCTGGCTTTAAAATCGATTTACGTTTTAGAAAGATTCATTGGATCAAGAGCCTCTGGTTGCAATAAAATAAGGGTTACGACATGGAATAATGGTAGCTCTAGAAAGAGAATAGAAAGAGAGAGAGGAAGGTACCCATTTCTATTTGTAGAGCTCCTTGACAGTAGTTGAAAGAAAGAATTAGTAAGTCCGAGAATATTTACATTACCCAAAAAAAATCTAATTTATTTGGTTCGATATCAAATCATACAAACTAAATCTTCGAATATTAAGATGCGCTTCTCGAAAAACCGTTAGGACCCGATTGACTACCGAGTTACTCTAGGCGGCAAGAGATGGCGTTAGTTTTTCCCATAGAAAAACAAGGGATTTATTTCATTTCATTTGAAATATTCCAGCTAATTAAGGGTAGAAAATTAATTATTTTTTAACACATTGATTACTAATTTAATTATCTATAAGATATAGAAAGAATTTTTTAAAAATATCTTTTATTTAATGCGATTAATCTAAAAAAAAAATTTTATTTTTTCGAAAATCAAAAAAAGGGCTCATATAAGTTGTAGATATTTTAAATAGCTTTAATTAAAAAAAAAATTGAAGTCGATAGCTTCAAAATTGTGGCCGCTGGAAACTCCCAAAATTAGCACCCCGAGACGCGCACCTTAAATTAATAGGTGTTATTTTTTATCACATATAACAAATATTCTATTGAATTATGTCACAAAGAGTCAGTTAGAGCAAGAGTAAAGAGAGAAGAAAAGAAATTTCATTGACTGACGTCATACAGAGAGCCCAAGTGAAAAAGAGCTGGAGAGAAAGAAAAATCAAGAAAATGACGTCATATCAAAAAAAAAAAAGTAGGAAGAGAAAAGTCGATTTCCTTCAATGATTTTATATAAGAAGAAAAATAAATAACTGAGAGTAAGAATAGAAAAGAAATATTATGATTGTTGTATGACATATCTCATACATCACATATGACCTACCAATACTTAAATTAACTTTTATACTAATGATTAATTTGGAATCAATAATAATAATAATAATAATAATAAAAAAAAAAAAATACAAATAATCGAAGACTTTTATTTTCTTTTTTTTAACCCATTCGTGAAGTTGGAATTTTGACCAAGGATCACTTTTGTTTCTATAAAAACAAATAGTGGAAGCTAATGTATATCTGTCTGTCATGCTCTGTTTGACCAACCTCCCCGATGGAATTTCGAAGTCAAGTTTAATGCCTTTATTCAGGACATTAGTGATGATTCAGAAAAATTAGGCCCTATTCAAGTGGGCAAAAAATTTTTGCAAATTAAAAATATCGCATTTAAAAGCATCTATCTCTTCTTATGAGAAAGTAAATTAATTGTAATAATAAAATAAATCTTCCAAATGGAAAATTTTAATTAGATTTTTTAGTGAACAATAACCGGGCCTGTTTCCTCCATCAGACGGAGGCGTTTCAAATATTTTTGCCACGAGTTGTCTTCAACTCAGGATTATCAGCTTATCTACTTTATCCACTCCGCTAATCGCCTCTTCATTTATTTTTTTAGATTCTCTTTAAAATACATATTCTCATTTTCTTTCCCAAAATTGTATTAAGACTCACCACGAGGCAAGTGAAACTTTTTTTTTGGGTCGTAGGCGTTTAACTGAAAATTTTCAAAAAAATTATTCAATTAAGGGTATTAAAAAATCGCTTTATTAATATTAACTTAATAATTGGAAAATGGGAATGATAATGGGAAATCAATAGACGCATGTTAAAAACTGAGAACAATATTTATCTAATAATTGAAGATTTGAATCATTTTAAATTATTTTAAAAATTATATTTTATCAATTTAATCGCTCAGGGGCCCACATCTTGTGGGTACGTGGATTGCGACCACGAGCTGCCCGAGCTGGGACAGACAGTCCTTCAGTTATTTGTATGTCTGTCTCTTCCTTCCTCTTTTCAACAGGCGTCAGACCGTACGACGGGCCGGCCTGTCCTATTTCTTCCGGTCGCAAAAACGCTTGATAGGGTGGGAGGGAAATAGTGAGGTCCGCCGACCCCGCATCGCGGGAAAAAGGCAGAAGAAGAAGAAGAAGATATTTTATCAATTTAAAAATTAAATAATTAAATCTCACAATTATTTTTTTTATAATTCGTCATATAGGTCTATATTAAATTTCTACTTTCCGATTTTTGTCGTCATGGCTTGTGACGTCATGACTTGTAGCGTCACGGCTTGTAACGCGACATGCTGATAGAAAAGCGAGAAAATTTGAGGCCATCAAATAAAAGTTCCACTTTAAAAATCGAATAAAATGTGAACAAGCACAAATCACAACTATCGAATATTTCTGAAGTGTGCTATCAGTCACCCCAGATTTTAATTTTTTTTTTGAAATAAGCTCGATTTTATTTATTACTTCTAGAATCTTTTAATTTCTCCTACTTCTCAATGGACGAATAAATAAGTTGATTTCTTTAGTTTGCCTAAATCTCTTTTATTTATTTTAGGCTTATGTACTTTTTTTCTTAATTAAGGACTTGGCGTGAAATCGACTAAGAAAAATTTCACACTATATTTTCAAGGATATAAATCGCTCTTGTTTCCATCTCCACACCTTAGAAAGAGAACGATAGATAGATATCCCAACGGGAATTTTCTAAAATACTAGTACATTAGTTATTTTATGTTTCATACCCAATTTTACATGAATCAATTAACTAAAATAAAAGCCGCTATTTGAGCTTGAATAATTTGAAACTTGAAGTGAATAATGTATTTTGTAAAATGAATATTCATTTTCTAGATTGAATTCAAAACCCAAAAGTGTTAATAAGGTAGCCTAGTCGGGTCTTTTGAGACTACTTTATATTATGAATTATGACCATTAAATGTATATTATATGTTAATATAATTATAATCCAGTTTTATATATAATTTAATATGAATTCATGTTATCATATTTTTTATTTTTTAAAGAATTCTAATTTAAAAATTTAGCCTGTTTTAAAATTCTTGCTTTAATATAAAAATGACCGAATATCTTTCAAATTGGATAGCTTTGTGTTTCATGCTGAAAGGGAACGTGTGCACTTTGCCAAATTCATGTCTCTCTCTATTTGTTTACACTTGACATACAAAAAAAAAAAGACTGATCCAATTGAGATGAAACTTTCTAGATATTTTACTTATGACTCAAATATATAAAAGAAGGTTATAGAAAAAAATTCAATTTTCTTTGATAGGAGAAGGGGAAGATTTCTATTAAAGAAAGATACTATAAAATTTTTTTAATTTACATATTAAATGAAATTTATTTCATATAAATATTCTACAAACTAATTTTGTCTTCTATGCAAAAATAATTTCTACTCTCTCTTACCTATATATGCACCATGTTATGCATAAAGGAACCAAGCGCCATTATGATCGAAGTTGAGATAAAACCGCCATCTTATAGGAGAAAAGAAGATCTACCTCTTTATTTAAATCACAACATTATGTAAACTTTTTTTTGTATAAACAAGAAATAAAGTTAGTATAAGGATATTTGATAGCTGGTGGAATTTGTATTAGAAATGAAAGTTAGAAGAAAACGCAGTCAAAATTTTTTCTTTAAAAATATATTTTAACAGCTTACGTTTGGCTGTTATTGGTCATTATATACATATATTTTGAATACCAAATACAATTCAAAATATATGTATATAATGACCAATAACAGCTCTGAGGATGGCTTTGACCAAAGCCGAAACGTCAGCTCTTAAAATATATTTT
Organism: Euborellia annulipes; assembly: GCA_023213315.1. Classification (NCBI taxonomy): domain Eukaryota; kingdom Metazoa; phylum Arthropoda; class Insecta; order Dermaptera; family Anisolabididae; genus Euborellia; species Euborellia annulipes. Next base: position 14,279 of record JAKCPI010020849.1, read on the forward strand.
TAAAGAAAAAAATTTTGGCTGCGTTTTCTTCTAACTTTTATTCCTGATAAGAAAAAAAGTCTTTGTCATTGGTTTTGATTACAATTGTGAAAATGAAATGCCCCTTATCTCAGATTTAGATTAATGGCGCTTGGTACCTTCGTGCATAACATCGTCCATATTTAAATATATAATAGGAAAGAATTACGATCATGTCAAAAATTCAATTGGTCGGCCTGTGTGTGACGATTTTAAGCATGAAAGACGAGGTTGAAATTTATATTTAGGTTAGATTCCCTCCTGGACAGTTAAACTAAGCTTTTGAACAAAATCGCACAAAAAGTACTAGTACTTTACTGAAATACTTTTTCAGATTTTTATTTCGAATTTCTCAAAGATTGGTCTAACGTTTTTGATTAAAATTTATAAATCAACTATTTTTAGATGCTCTTTAAATTGTATAAAATTTTTCGTGAAAATTGTTTGAAGTACATTTTACTGATGTATTTTTTCACTTTTTTTTCGAATTTCAAAATTCACTGAAACAATTTTGAATTAGATTCATAAATCAATAATAATTTTATAGATGCTCTTTAAAAAGCATATTAATAGGTTTTTTTTCTAAAACGTGTTTGAAATACCCTTTATTTTCAATGGAAATATTCGTAGCTCAATGCCATCTATGAAACGCAAGTGATCAACTTTGTAACTAAGGGGCTATGGGAAACTAAATATATCTCGACCCAAAAAATCTGGTGTGTCATCGCAGTACACAGAAAGTTGTGTGCTGTGCGACCAGTCCCACCATATTTTTTTAAATTCGACCACAGTTTTGAAAAGACATCCCATAATATTTAGACACCATTGTTTTAGGACGGTGTTATATTTATTTATTTTTAAGATCATCCATAAAATCTTTATTTTTTTTTAAACTAATTTATCCTAATTCATCTCTTGTTTTTTTTTTTTTAAATCTCTTGATTCATTAATTATTGTAAACTCTATAGCTATATATACTTTTATAAACTCATTGGAGAAATTTGTTTTAAAACCTTTCAAGCCTCTAAATACAATTAACAAAAGAGATAAATGCTCTCTTATTTGCACCCCTTGCTTTTCCCCTCTCTTTGATATTAATCAAGTCTAAATGAACTTTAATGTTTTATAGTTGATAAATTTGAAAATAAATGAACAACATTTTTCAATCTAATTTATTATTTATCATTTTAAAAAAAAGTTTTTTTTATTGATATTTCGATATTTTCATGTTTTTCATTTAGTTAGAGTTTAATAAAGGTATTTTCACTTGAGGCAGGAGGATGAATTTTGACTTTTATTTAGACCTATATATTGTACAGTTGCCACCCCAAGTGCCTTATGTGCTCGTTAGTGGAGCCTTGAGCTTAGACAACCAAACCAATATTTTTAAAAATAAATAAATCATCTTTTTTTTAAGGGGCAACGGGAGCGAAGTGGTTATGCATGATTTTCCCGATAAGATGGCGTAGTGTGTCATAAAAAGTATGCCCAAAAATCAAGTAATTCAAAAATTTGCCAAGAGATGTCAGAATGGTACCGGTAGCTAATAATATTTAATGCATTTGGTTGATTTTCATTGATCTTTTAACAATAAATACTTTATAAATGTTATTATATATTATGTATCTTTTATAAAAGCATAAAAATATATAAATATAGGTCAGATATAGGCTAATACTATATCGGCTGTTAGACTAGCCTGCCGTCTATTGCAAGAATGCTGAACTAATTTGACAGTTGGTTTTTATATAAATCATTTAAGCTTATTTTAAAAATTTCTTAATTAATATGTGATTAATAATAACAATAAATGCATTTTTAAATTAAAAAATCTGGTGTGACTGGCGCACAGCACACAACTTTCTCTTACCCTTCGGTAAGAGAAAGTTGTGCACTGTGCTGGTCACACCAGATTTTTTGTGTCGAGATATATTTAGTTTCCCATAGCACCTTAGTTTCAAACTTGCATTTTAAATGTTGATTGCTTGAAATAAACTATGGTTATTTTTCAAAATTTTAATCTCATATTTGGACATTTTATACACAATATAGAATCGTAAATAAATACAAAATTTCATAAGAATTCGAAAAAAAATTTTAAATGCGTAAAAAGTTCCAAAGGGGACTCCCTTTTGAATCGAAATTAACATACAAATCCCTATAGGAAATTAACATTGGTCAAATGCGAAGATAAGGTAGAAAAATTTAAAACGCGTAGAAAGAGAGAAGATAGTTTTGTGAGAGAAAGAGATATGTTTTCTCCGAAAAAAAAAAAATGGGCGTTTAAATAATAATTGATTTTTAATCTAATAAAAAGAAAAAGATTTAAATTCGGTTACCATGGCAACCATTTATTTCTCCTATCTTTCCTATGAAGCACAAGAGTAAAGTGTGCTTCAAACAATTTTGAGGGCAAAACGAGAATATACATTTGAAAGAGCATCTAAAAAATAATTGATTTTTGAATTTTAATCAAAATCGTTAGAGCGAATTTTGAGAAAATCGAAAAAAACTGAAAAAGTACATCAGTAAAGTACTAGTACTTTTTGGCCGATTTTGATTAAAAGCTTATTTTGTCGGTCCCGGGGGGTGTTTAACTTAAATATAAAATTTCAGCCTCCTAGCTCAATTCCTTCATGCTTAAAATTGAACACACACAGACACACAGACAGACAGACAGACAGACAGACAGACAGACAGACAGACAGACAGACAGACCATGTCGCGAAAACCACTTTTTTGGATTCAGGGGACCTCAAAACGTGAAGATCCATCAAAATCTCGACATCGAATTTTTGACATGAAACCAATACTTTCTCTCTATATATATATTACATATATACATAGGTAAGAGAAAGTAAAAAAAATTAAAGATTATTGGGACAGATTGTTATTTTATATTTGCTTGATAACAAAAAAATTAATTACGATAATTTTTTAATAAGCCATTAAAAAAATTATAGCTCGATGTCCCAATAATCTCTTATGAATTTAATTCATTTAAAAAAAAACCGCATTGAAAAATTCCTTAAAATAGTTTAGTTTTTTTAAAGTACGTTTAGACTTTGCTCCTAAACTCCCTTAAATACAACTGAAGGAGAAAAGCTACTTTTAAGGCTAAGCATTTTGGTTGCCTAAGCTCAAGGCACACTCTCGAGCACATCAGGTACTTGTGGCGGCGACTGTACTATCTTCAGGTCAGACTCATTATTTGCCTGATGCAATTGCTGTTTGTCTCGCCCTTGCCCAGGTATTCGAGACAATACAGTAATAATGAGAACAAAAATGCTATATTCCAAAATGATCGAAGGCTAAAAATCTTTTCTTCGTTTATATAGGCAATGGAGGTTCTAAAATACCATAAGATGTGTGATGAAAGTTTTTTTTTTTTTTTAATACTGCTTTCAAATAAGCGAAAAAGAAATTCTCTTGACTCTATTGTTCTCTCTTTTAGACTAAACCCTTTTGAAAAAGTTTAACATGAATTTTTTCTTTAACACAATTTATTAAAAAAAAAAAAAAAAAAAAAAAATTCCTAAAGCTTTTATGAAAATATGAAAGCACCTTAGATATTTAAATATATGATTTTTGAAGGCCATTTAAGTGATTGAATTTTTTAGGGTTTTTAGATTTATGAAAAATAATTTATTGAATTTTTATTTTTCAATTTTTTTAAATTTATTTAAGAACTTTAAACGAACAAAACAATGAAATAGTGATTTCAAATTCTCAATACTCTAAATAGGATAAAAATTTCATCATTTAAGTAACTCTCAGAAAAATGTGTTGTAGATGTGTTTTTTAAATTTAAACTTGGAAAACTTTTTTTTTTTCAATTGATTTATTTTACGTGCCAAAATTATCATCCTTATCTTTTTTTTTTTTTTTTTTTTTTGTGTGTGCGAAATGAAATGAATTTAGAAAAGAGAGAGAGAAAGATTAATTTTATCAAAAGCTATAAAATATTTTTTAGTAAAAAGTTTTTACTTCCTTTATCATCATAATAAGATACTAATAAACTCTTTCTTTGGTTTTATTCTAGATCCATCATTTCAGTTGACTAAGAGACGCCCGTGCGAGAAGAGCTGTGGTGAGTTTGAGAGCGCCTGCTGCGAATGGACCACAGCCTCCCAGAACTGGTGAGTTGAGAAACTTTAGTATTAATAAAATGGGAAGGCATCTCTCCGTTAGATGAAATTTTTAATTACCCCATATAGAATCTTATTTTAATTTTGCTTTCCTGTCTTATAGTAATTTTTATTTATCTTCAAAGTGCTTCTTAAACTTTTTGAAGTCGCGGCCTCCTTAGAACGCAAGTTAATATCTCACGACCTCCCTCCCAAATTTTTTTTTTAATTCAGATTGGTTAAAAAAACTATTTATAATTTTGAATTTCGAATATGCATACAATTGCAAGCCAATGCATGCATTTACTAATGCTAACAGTAAAAATCATGATAAAAAATATTTCTATCTTATAGTCTTCTTCTTCTTCTGTCCTCGCCATTATTAATCCCGCGGTGCGGGGTCGGCGGATATTTATGTCTTATAGTAATTTTTTTTTTATTTATCTTCAAAGTGCTTCTTAAAAAATAAAACGGTTATTATGTTTTGATTAATGAGTATGCATCCACTATCATCTATTGCAATACTATTGAGACTAAAGCCCGGTAATTAGGCAGCCCAAATGGCACACCGACACTAACGCCACCTTTTTCAAAGCATAACTACCCTTTGTTTGTCTGAAAAAGGTATTTCTCACACAGACAAGAAAGCTTTAGTGTACGTGTCATTTGGGCTGCCTAACTACCGGGCTTTAGTCTCTATATTATTGTAATAGATGGTGTGTGCACAAACCAAATAACATAATCTCACTTTTTTTTTAACATTTACAAATATTTTCAATTAAATTATATAAAAAAAGGTCAACTATTTAAACTTATTTAACATTAATATTTTATTTGTTACATTGGCGAATCTATGCGGCACCCCTACGAATAATCCATGGTCCCCTAGGGGAGCTTTAGACTACAAATGCTAGAGTATTGAAATTTTAAATTCTAAACTTCTTTTTTCAATGGATTGGTGCAATTATGATTAATTTCTCGCAATAAATCTTCCATTCCAAGAAATGAAAACTTTTCTATATAATATTGAATACCAATTAATTTATAATAGAAAAAATGGGAACTGGGTCTAACTTACTTAGAATTCCGAAAGAAAGAAAAAAAAAATATATATATATATATATAAATAATTAAAAAAAAAAATGAAATTTTGTAGATGGTCCCATGCCCCCCCCCCAGCCAAATTCTCTAGTTACGCCTAAGGTATTTAAAGAGATAATTTATATTTTGATTTTAAAATTTAATTTAATTTAGAAAAATTATTTAAATTTTTCTAAATTTTAGGTACTTTTAAGAGTAAATTTTTAATGCATGCGAAGACTTAAGATATTTGGAGAAATGAAATCAGACCATCTGAGGTCCCTTTATTTAGCAAATAATTCGAAACACATAACGCGCATCATATTCAGTAAGTAACGTGACAAAAATTTCAGATCCAATAAAATATTCTCCAACTTTTATGACGCAACCATATATTTTTTTAACATTTTAAAAATTTCGCCCTAGCAAAGATTTTTATTATTAAATTTGTCTAACTTCGTAGCCTAATACTAAAAAATTTAGCAAGAGTGCATATTTAAATAGTAGGCTTCTTGAATTATACCACGTAGAATATAAATAGCAGGCTGATTGATGATTATTTCGTTTTCCTAAGCTTCTGATTTTTTTTTTTCTTTCTGTCTCATTTATTATTTACATAGGCCTATGTTCATTTTTTCATTCTGCTTTCTTTTTTTTTTGTCAGCTCTAAATTATTTATCGATAAATTTTACAAGCGAGAGGATTGTCCATGAACAGAAGTATCCTTTTCATGAAAATTTTATCATGGGGCTAGGTGACTAGAGGGAAAAAAAAGAAAGTCTATTTACACGAGAAATTGGATTCCGTCTATATTTACTTATATTTATTTCTTAGATTTTAAATTTTATAATCATCAGGTCCAATAAAAATTCATTTCAAATCATTTAGGTGTCATCCAAGTATATTCTCTAAAAACAGACATTAAAATTTAACATTATAAATTGGGTGTTAAAAAGTAAAGTAATAACATCAGTGTTAAAAAATGTTATTCTCTAAACCAAGTTTTAACAGAGACGTTAACATTTTACTTTTTAGCGCCAGGTCTTAACCATCCATATGAAGATAGCTGTTATCTGCTTGTTCGTGTTTTTATACCCCTCGAAAACCTCTCGCGCATGCGCATTACTAACTTGATTTGTTATTTTCAATCTTGTCTATCTGATACTCCAGCGTTAAAAAATACTATTCTCTAAACAGCGACGTTAATATGTTGCTTTATCTCAAAGCTGTCAAAATCATAACCTTAATTGTTAGGTTAAAGACGTCATTTTTATGCATTAAATACGTCGATAAAAGGCACTCCCTAAACATGACATTAATTTTGAACTATTGACTAAAATAAATGTTCACGTTTTGGCGTTAAAGATTTTTCTTACAAAATAGCAATTTGAGGCAAAGAAGTGTTAAAATGAATTAACGCTGATTTCAGATGTTACCGTTTTTGTTTAGAGAATAGACCTGATTAATGACATTTTTTTTAAATATATAATATCAAAAGGAAATATATTTCTCGAAGCTAACAAAGTAGTAGCTCAGAGGATATATCATTCAAGTTTGCTAAAAATTATCCAACTTTATTTGAAAAGTCTCTTCCTATAGGAGAAAACCGGAAATGTATAGTTTAGGAAAAGTATTCCGATAATAAAAATTCGATTTTTAAATATACTTTTAGAGATCCCCTTTGTCTTTTTTATGAGTCTCGCAAGTCTGCTCTCTATGTGTGTTTGTGTGTGTGCCTGACTTGACAAAATATCTCAAAAAACGGTAGGCCCTTCGAAACAGGTGCTTAATAATTAAAATTCTCTTTCAAAATTATTCCAGTTGCAAATAATTGAAATAATACGGTGTTCCGGTGTGAAATTGAAAGGGGAAATAAATAGTATGATGAGAATTGTTAGGTCATTACATAGAGAACCCATTAATATCTCATATTTCATATTTCAAAAGTTTAATTAGTCATGTTTTAGAAAAGCAGAAATGTTTTGAACCTTCAGAAATTAAACTAAATTTAGTTAGTTGTCTCTTGATTAATCCAATTCAAATTATAAAAAAAAAAATTCAATATATTATGCTTTTCATAAAAATTGGACACTTTTTTTTATGTCTCACGGACTTATTATAAAAACTACATATAATAGATTTAATATTAGACAAAATACTACAGTAGTTGAAATTTACTGTATATTCTTTGGAATTCTAATATGCGTATTATAAATATCATATTTAATTTTAAACCTAAATATTAACTTATTTTATAAGTATTCTATTTTATTGAATATATTCAACAGGGAGAAAGTAATTTGGGATTGTGTCGTAATTAACAGAGGCAAACTCATTGGTAAATGCATTAATATGATTACGATTTTATTGAATTTTTTTATTAAAATAAATCTTAATAATAAAATTAAAAAGAAAAAAAAATAGATTTTTTTCTCAAATTAATCATATTTATAATAATAATAATTTAATATAGGGTCTATATAAAAAAAAATGGATGCTCCTTTAATTGATTTATTTTATTATAAAGACGTTCCGATTATTCTGTCGCACGCTCCTTACCTGAGAGCAAAGATTGTATTGGGATAATTTTTAAATAATCTCTCTTCAGGGCTCTTTGGAGGGGGAGAGACATTGACGTCATCACCCCCTCCAGCTTCCAAATTCGTAGACGCGATCTCCAACTGAAATATTTATTCTTTGCTGTATTATGATTGGCCTATCAGCCTTCAAAGAGCCCTACTCTCTTAATAAGAAGGTGCACAACGCGTCCTAGGTCAGTGGCCAAGCAGGCTCGGTACTGTTTACAGTGTTTCCGCGTTAGTTTGTGTTAAGTGCATATCCAACATGGCTTCCACCTATCAGCACGCAGCTGTTTGCTTAGCATTCTTCCGTAGTTTTAAAGGTATTTTACATTTTATTTTCAAATCAATGATTAAATTTAGATGAAATAAGATAAATGAGCAAACTGAAATATAAATTATCATTATATTTTACATTTATATATCATTATCTAATATACGATTGATGACCCAAGCTAAAGTTTATTTTTTCACAAAGAATATAAATATAATACTCAAGATTTTTTATATTAACAATCAAACGATTACTCCAATGAATAATTTTATCCATCGTTATTTCAAAACATTCTCTCTCTCGCAAATTCTCTCTCGCTAGCAGACTATTCTCTCTCTCTCTCTCTCTCTCTCGTTCTTATTTCTCTTCCCAAGTCTCTTCTCAATAAATTCCTTCCCTCATCCAAATTAATTTCACTATTTTCTCGTTGCATTTGACAAAATAAATTTCGTTTCTTGATTGAATGATTTTTATCATTTTTTTCTATTATTTCATGTAGTGAATTATTTTGTATACTGAACTATTATGCCCCGAAAAACCTGTCCAGACAGGTTGAACCTACCTATTCAATACATATAGAGAACCTTTCTATTCATTAAATACTCGAATATTTTTATTAAATACCTTTGAAAAATAGAAATATATTAAGAAAAGATTCATTTTCCCTATATACTCATAGTGAATTTAACTTTTTCTTTTTATTTGATATACCATTGCATTGCATTTGCAATGCTCAGCTGTTTTGTCATATCGGATGGGAGAAAGTAACTATTTGCAAAACATCTGTTGATTGTACTGAAGATGATTCCATATCATTGGGGTCGAAATATTTACAAATAAACGGATAATACGCACTGTTTATTTTTTGGCCGACGGTCCTTATAATTAAATTGATCAACCTTACGGCCATCTACAAACTATTATTTAATTAATATTTTATATTTAAAAAAATATATATTGTCAGAGTATAAAACAACAGATTTTCGTAATTTATTTATTTTTCAAAAGTGTTTTGAAACTTTTTAGTACATTTTGGAAAAGCATTTAATTATCTTCTATATTCTTTTTCATATTTATTGCTCGCGAATAGCCATAAACGCTGATACTCCTTATTGTGAATAATAATAACGTATTTATTGCTCACTTTTAAAAGTTTTTTTTTGTTTCCCCTTTCGACAGTTAACCATTGGGGTCTCATTTTTAAAAAAAGTTAATTATCTTGTAATTCTTTTAAGTCAGTAGGCTTAAAACGCGCCCTAACGAATACCTCGTTCCTCTATGCTCATTTCTAGTAGCCAAATTGAATATCTTTTTTTTTTTCTCTAAGCCATTTAGGGATATACAATTTAATTAATTTATATATATCGATCGCTATCGGGACTTTGTTCTTGATGGCTGATTTTATGAAGACATGAGAATGTATCGACCGTCAAACTTAAAAAAATTTAAAAAAACTTTATTTTGTCAACTTTCGAGCTCCGGTTGAGCTCATCATGAGAACAAAGTAGAAATTAAGATATCAGGTTGATTAATATTTGTATTTGTATAACAAAACATTTCTTAATTTTATCCTGATGATGAACGGCCGGCGCTCGAAACAAAATCTAGTTTTGGCTGCTTATACTATTATACATCCTTCATTATTTATTTTTTTCTTGGCTGAACATTGGTTTCCCCAATAAAACATGACATTTGCATAATAATCATTATGCAATTATTTCCATAATTTGTCAATCTTTTTTATTTCTTCTCTGATTGGAAATTAATTATTAGAGAATCTCTCTCTCTTTTAATCGTTTTTCCTCAATCAAACTTATTTCCAATTCACAATTTCTCTTGATTAACACCGAATTTATTTGATTACATTCTTTATCTATTTGTAATTACAAATTGTAATCAAGTTTTGAGAATCTTGTTTTAAATTTTACCCGTATTCATTTTAAATAGTTCCATTTATACATCGGACGGCCAAAGATAGATTCCCATACAAATAAACGAAACTTGTCAGAATAGGACAGATGGTGATCGGTAAACAAACATGTAATCACATAAACTTGCCACCGTTTATAGAAACATTTTAGATGAGAGAAATTTTAATCTAAAAATATATTTTTACGATAAAAAAAAAATTAATTGATTAGACTTAAAAATCAAAAGACGATCCGAATACCCAGTTAAGTTTGTTATTTACTTAATAACGAATTCATTTCTATGGCTGATGTTACAAGTCAAAAATAGAAAAATCAAAATATGTGTTTTTTTTTTTGATCGGTCAAGAAAGGATTAGTAGTACTTTACTTAAGTACTTTTTTTTAGATGTTTTCGATTCTACTCTCATTTTGATTAAAATTCATAAATAAATTATTAAATGTTCGTTAAAATGTATATTCTAATTTTACTCTTAAAAGTATTTGTTAATCTTCTACTCCAAGCAAGGGCGGATCCAGAGGTGTTTCTCGTGGGAGGAGGGGGGTAATCTGGTGTGACTGGTCGCACAGCACACAATTTTTCTTAATTTCGGTAATTTAAAGGGGCATTCTGTACTTGTTTGGCAGAATATAAATACAAATCAAATTTTTAAAATTTTACATTAAAAATATTTTTTTTTTAAATCTCGGAGGGCGGGGTAATTACCCCCTTTACCCCCCCTCCCTTGTATCCGTCCTTGACTCCAAGTGGGATCTTAGGTCATATAGATTTTAACAAAAATTTCGTCACAATTTGCTGTTATTCACTCGGTCGGAAATCTCAGGCCTAGCATCCGTAGCATTAAAATAGATTTTAATAATACTCATTATTTAAATTGATATACAATAAGGGTCCAGGTACATTAATTACATTTATACCATTTGGTATTTAAATGACTCAAATAAATATTCATCGGACCGCCTGGGGTCTGAACCCGCGCTCCAAGGCTTTAAGATTATCAATATTGACACCTCTAGTCCCTTTCTTGGCCACGGGGGGAGGGAAAGAAATTTTTTTTTATTTATATTTTATATTTTACATTTGGTATCCAAATGTCTTAAATAAAATAATCGGAGGTCCGAACCCTCTTGGTTCGAGGCTAGAACGCTAACCCCTACACCAAGCCCGAGGACAGATTCCCTGTTGAACTCGATTTCAATATATAAATAAAACAAAAAAATTTGTATTTTATTTTTTGGCCATGTTAAACCTGAAATCCTTGATTTACCTAAGAGAATATTTTGCTTGTTTAAAGTCCTAATTCTGCATAGTGAATCTTGAGGGACACACAGAGATAGATATACACGACCCCACCAGGGACACACACAGTAAATCGAAAATGACCTGAAAAATGTGTATCCCTAGTGCGTACGTGTATATCCCTGTGTGTCCCAAAAAGTTACCTATGCAAACCTGCTGCGGGCGTGTGTATCCCTCGTTCATTTTTAATCATTTTTACTCGGGCTTTACAGCGAATTTTTGACATGAATTCATTACTTTCTCTCTCTCTCTCTCTCTCTCTCATATATATATATATATATATATATATATATATATATATACAGTATATAGGTAAGAGAAAGTAAAAAAATCCTCTTTAAGTTTACGATAATCCAGAAGTAATCATTTAAAATGTTTCATTTAAAAATTGAAACTTCAATTCGGTAGCAGTAAAATAATATATTACTGTTTATTTTTCGGTACAATATCTTAATCAATATTATCTTATCTGAATTGTGACATTTAACCTTTTTTACGAACCGTGAGGAAAGAACGCATAAAAATTTATTTTGTGAACTGAAAATAAAAAAAAAAACCAAAATCAATTTTAACTCTCCTCTAAACCTCATCTCAAATCTTTACCCTTTTTTTTTTAAGTATCATAATAACTTTTCATTTTAAATTTGCCAAACTTGTCAAAAATTCTTATCATTTAAATTAGTTTCTGATGAAAGAAAAAGAGGTTATTGGCCTTCTTTGACCTCAGTTCTTTTCGAATATTATTTAAATATTAATTTTACAAGAGAGCCGAGTTCTTCGATCTCTGCTATTACTTGATATTAGAAAATTATTTTATTTAATTAAAATTTTAAATTAATTTTTAGTTTGAAAGTAAAAATTTTTATAATTAAAGTGAAAAAAAAGTAGAGTTTGAGAGAGATATCGAATAATTTGTTATATCCCAAATCCACACAAACCTCTACCTCGTGGGCAAGAGATAGTGAGAAAGTCAATATTGATAATCTTTAAAGCCAATGAGTTTGTATCCCAGGCAATCAGATGAAAATTTGTTTAAATCATTTGGATTCTTCTTTTTGGATGAATCCTCTTTCTTCCCCCTTGAATTACTTTCACTAATATCACCTTATACTATCAAGGCCGTCTTGCAGCTAGTTATTATTATATTCCTTAATACATCATTCTCTATTCAGGGTAGAAAATTCATCTTTTTTTTTTATTATATTATATTTTTACAAAAGAATTTGTTTAATCAATAAAAGATTAAGCCACATGCCCTATCATCTTTTGTGATATTACATATTATTATCTAAAAAAAAAAATAAGATAATTTATAAAAATTGATGAATTTTTCTAATAAATCATACACCGATGGATTATTTAAAAATTTCCCCCTGTGTCTGGCATGACACGCATGTCTGCACAGACTAATCTCGAGGCTCTGATTGTGTAGAGATTATTAATGATGTTGGTGTCAGGACTCCAAGACGACGACAAAATTTACGAGGAATTATAAGCAATGTGCTGCTTGCTGTTGCCTGTATAACTAACGAACGAAGGAAAAAAGACCAAAGTTTAATTGCCGGGGCTGGATTTCTAATTAGTACGCACCCGGGGTCTTAATCAAGTCCTAATTGCTAGTTATCAGCTCAGTTACGACGAGTATCTTTTCCAGAGAAAGACAGAAACATTGTCTCAAATCTAAAGTAATTATCACTACGGATATCAGAAAGAGAAGGGGAGGATTTTTTTTTTTTAATTTTTAATGAATCTTTCAAGTTTCATTTTAGTTAGAAAATAATAGGGAGAAGATGTAAATATAAAAGTATATAATTGCTATTACAAAAACCCTTAAGATATTATAATTGGCCAATTTCAGAACATGAAACTTTTAAAAGAAAAAAAACATTTTATATAATAATAGCCATTACTTTTCTATTTAAATTTAGGAAAGGAATATGGATGCTTTGTCCTCAATTTTTTTCTGCCGAATTAAATGCAATAAAGGAATCCATAAGATATGTGATAACAGGGCTTTATACAAATGTTGTTGTCGTCTCGGGTTCACAAAGTGCTCTCAAATCTCTCATGATGAAAAATAGTTCTAATTTAAATAATACCTACACAGGGACTATTTCAATCGTTACAGAACTTTTCTAAAATAAACACGAAATCGAACTACATTGGAGATGATCTTTAAATAAAAATAAAACGAATATGGGAGCATCTATTTATTATTTCATTTATTAAGGCCCACTAGGCTGACGTTTCGGTCTCAAACAAGGCTTCTTATGTCAAATGCCTTTTATTGCTGCTACTTATCCACGTTTTAGTAATAAATGGTAATTTATTTGACTTAGCAAGAAGGATTTTTTATTGATTTATTTTCATCTTATATAATGGCTACAACTCAATTTTGTCATTTTTATGTCAGCCTTTTTTTTAACACTCCCCACATTCACACAGTCTTTTCGGCTCATATTCGACTTTTACGATATCCGCTGATTAATTTTTTATATATATATATATATATATACAGTATATTGGGCCCTGGCATTCTTATTTAAGCCATTTGGTATAAATTAATAATACAAGCCCTGAAGATTATCTTCATTGGTGCATAGTTAACCAAAAAAATAATATAAAAGTACAAATCGGAGGATCCGTGGTTCGACTCCTGGCGGCACACCTTTATTTTTTCGGATATATGAATAATAAATATTTAATTGTAATATAAAATGTTTATTAAAAACTTCCAAGAGAATTTGGTTTCTGTATGCTTAAGATTATTAATTAATATTTATTAACTCAAATAGCCAAAAAAATTAGACGGATCTGTCGATTTGTACTCAACGTAATTTACTATTATTTTTTTTTTTAAGCCCTCGGGGCATGGCGTAGAGGTTAGCGTGCTAACCTCGTATACCAAACGTCGCGGGTTCGGACCCCAGGCAGTCCGATGATTTTATTTAAGCCAATTGGATACCAAATGGCTTAAATAAGAATGCCTGGACCCCTATATGTATATTTATCAATAACGGTTATCGTCTAAAGTCTTAAATGGCCCGAGTTGCCGAAAAGACTGTGTGAATGTGTGTGTGAGTGTGAGTGTGAATGAGAAAAAAGTGTGAATGTTTAAAAAAAAAAAAAAAAAATACTATTATTTTTTAAAAATAAAAAATACTTTCTTTTAAACTAAAACAAGGATGATGACAAGAAATTGTCAAAATACATATTAAATGTTAATTTTTAATTATAAAAAACCTTTTGAACAACCTAGGGCTTAATTTGTATATTTAATTTTAATTTACAAAATGTTTCAATAAGAACCAACAGTTGAAAGTTTAATACCCGTCCGTATTCATAGTCGTTCCTTGAGGAAGAAGAAATCCATATATCTATACATTTATGCAGGCATAAGGATTCCTTGTTTCTCAAGCAATGACTATGAATACGGGTATAAATTTTACGAAAAATTTATTTGCCTTTTTTTTTACTAAATTCATTACAAAGAGAATCTCTAAATTGTAATGAAAAAAGTTGACATTAATTTTATATTATATATTGCTGTCGCTGTTTTTATTCATTTCATTTTTACTTTTTTTTTAAATTTCATTACATCCAACCGAAAAAAAGTGACACTTTTCGTAACGTATCAAAATATTTTGATCAACAAACGTAAAAAAAAAGTGAAAATTCGTTTAGAATGATGTTTAAATTCAAATTGATCAGACAGAAAAGCCGAATGAGGCTGAGAGGTGCTACCAACCCACACTTCCGGCTCCGGAGGGCGCCGTTGATACACAATTACGTGGGGAGGAGAATATTTTATGATTGATTGCCTCCGCAAGGGTGTAGGGGAAGGAAGAATGAATTAGGCCCCAGGCATGAAATTATTATCTCAGCATCAACTTTTTTTAAAATAGGCTTATAGAATTATCTTATAAAACTTTAGCACTCTTCTTTTTTTGTTATTATACATGAATGAGAAATTTAAAAATGATATATATATAGTCTATAGCTATATAGGCCACCCTTATCTTTTTCTATTTGATATTTCAAATCATGTAATATATTGAGGGAACAAAAAAAAAAAAAAAAAAAACGAAATTGGAAGGAGCGAAACTAAATTTATAAAATAAAATTAGAACTTTATAGATATACTCCCCTTTTCTGGTGTGACTGGTCGCACAGCACACCACTTTCTCTTACCTTTGGTAATAGAAAGTTGTGTTATGTGCTTGTCACACCAGATTTTTTGTGTCGATATATATTTAGTTAACGACAGTAGGACCTACATTAGATAGAATTCAATATATTTTGTTACCATGCCATCCATTTCTCCTATCTTTCCTCTGAAGTACAAGAGTAAAGTGTGCTTCAAACAGTTTTGAGAGAGCAATGAGAATATACATTTGAATGCATCTAAAAAATAATTGATTTTTTAATATTAATTTTAAAATGGTAACCGTTGGCTCTAGTTGAAACATTATGCTTTAATAGGAGAATTAAATTCAAGTATGATACACAAGGTTTTTTTGTTTCAATGATTTATTTATTTAACATTAACACTTTCGAAATACGTATAAAGTGTTAATTTTAAATAAATAAATAAATCATTGAAACAAAAAACCTTGTGTATCATACTTGAATTTAATTCCCTATTAAATTTTTAATTTTAATCAAAATCGTTTGAGCGAATTTTGAGAAAATCGAAATCAGTAGCATCAGTAAAGTACTAGTACTCTTTGGCCGATTTTGTTCAAAAGCTTCGTGCCATGTCTCAGGGGGGTACCTAACTTAAGTATAAAATTTCTAATTTCCAAAAGCGGTAACCTAGATTATCCTTAAAATATAAACCAGAATGTGCATAATTTGATTACTGGAAGATAAGCAACAGATTCACTAGCTTATTTTTTTTTATTAATTAATCCAAAGCTCCTTCTCTAGTGTCCAAATTTTAGAACTCTCAAAACATGAAATCTCGGGGATTAAAATTTTCCTACGCACCCTCAAACCTCTCGGTATTCTGTGAGAGAGAGAGGCTTTTGTTTTTTGACTGCATCTGCCTCCCAGAATATTATGCATATCTACAGACACTTTCAAATACTTACAAAATCTTTATTATTTTGACATTCAATATTAAGTAACATAGTACCGGAAATGTAAATGTATTATGAATACCCCTAAAGCCTCAAAAGAAGTAAGGGGAAGAAATGGAATAAATAAATAAATAGTACCGGAAACAAAAAATTTGACTTAAAATGATTCTTAGTGACGATGAATTATTTCTTTGATGAAAGCACTAGAACGTTAAAAAAAAAAAAAAAACAAGATCACCCTGAGGGAAAAAAAATTGAATAAACTGAATACACAAAAATTGAAAAGGTTCTGAAAATTGGCAACTGTGTTCGTTTTTTAATAAATTCTTTCTTATCTTTTCTTCACTTTTTTTTTTATCACATCAAATGTCATTGTAAAGTTTCTTTTCGATAAGACGTCAAGTCACTGGCATTTTTATTCACTCTCTCTTCGTAGCTAGAATGGCTTTCTAAATTCTATATAATTTTTTTTTTTTTTTAGATTAATTGTTAATTCATTTAGAAATATTTTTTTTCATTTTGTACTGTAGGACATTTTATTTTTACTGCGCCATTATTTATGGATTTTCGGACCACTTAGGTCATCACAATCGGGCCCTTTGTGCGTGTTACATGGGGGTGTCATTTGGATATCAAATTATATAAATAAATGTCTGGACCCCAATTTATATAGTAATTAATAATTAGGCTAAGTATCGTTTTGGCTCTCCTTCCTCATCATTAAAAATTATATTTGCTTCGAAGTAATTTTTATAATTGTTTAATGAAAATTTTAATATTTATTGATAGAAAATTTTATTATATACAGTAGATGACAATAAATAATATTCCATATTTAAATTTTGATTATCAAGCATATTGACGATTCAATATTTTATTTATATCAAATTAATTAAATTTATTTTTTATTAATAAAGCTTTCATATTGGAAAATAATTACACCCCTCGTCCTTCAATTCTAATACTATCAAATTTATAAACAATAGAATTGCAAATTAATTATTATAATGAATTTTACGTATAGTATTAGAGAGAAGGGTGACTATTTTTTTAGTCATGCAAAAGCATTTTATATATCGATCTCATGTAAATTTATATCTACCTTCAAAACACACCACACACATTTCATTTATTATTCTTTTTAAAGTTTGAAATGAAAATCATATCACCATACCCCGCGTAAAAGTTCTTTCAAATAAAAAAAAAAAAATATTTACGTTGATATAACATTAGAGCACTTTTTTTCTGTTAATTAAGAAAAATAAATAAAGTCCAAAATGAAATGTTTTGATAAGGAAAAAAAATATTTCACCTTTTATCTCATTTATATATTTTTTTTTTTGTGTAACTTTTGTACGTTGAATAGAGAGAGGTAAAGCATTAGGCTGGATTCACACCGGATGGGTTTGAGGCAACTAGTTGATTCCACTAGTTGACCGGGTAAATGCACCGAAAGTGAAACGTCTGTAGAAAATGAATGGAATCCGCCAGACCTCTTTAACTCGCAGTCAACTCGTCCGCCTGGTCGATTCTCGTCAGACACATGTGCCGCTCACGTTCTTATCACCCACTGGTTGAATCAATTCAATTCAACTAAAAATGCATTAAGCGCAATTTGGTCTTTCAGTTTAGTCAACTAGTTGCCTAGCGGATTCTATTGAACATGGTTGAGAAATATTTCGATATCGAGAGATTTGTCGATCTTGTACGAGATAAAAGCACCCGTTTTCCGATTTTGTATCAAAGGATGACCCCAGAGTTTATATTTTACATCCATGTTCTTTGGAATCCGCTTGGCAACTAGCACCTACCCGCAATTTGGCCTTTCACATTAGTCAATTAGTTGCCATCGAACATGGATGAAAAATATAAACTGTGGGGTCATCCTTTGATACAAAATCGGAAAACGGGTGCTTCATCTCGTACAAGTTCGACAAATCGCTCTATATCAAAATATTTCTCAACCATGTTCTATAGAATCCGCTAGGCAACTAGTTGACTAATGTGAAAGACCAAATTGAGCTTAGTGCATTTTTATAGTTGAATTGAGTCGATTCAACCAGTGAGGATGAGAACGTAAGTGGGCACATGTGCCTGGCGTGGATCCTCCAGGCGGACCAGTTGACTGCGTATGAAAGGGGTCGGGCGGATTCCATTCACTTTCTACAGACGTTTCACTTTCGTTGCATTTACCCGGTCAACTAGTGGAATAAACTAGTTGCCTCAAATCCGCCTCGGTTAGGGGGTTCGCTTCCTCCCCCAGGTCAGAAAAATCTTTTTCGCAAAAATTGGCTAGCAATGTCTGAATGGCCTCAAATATCGACAAATTATTTATATCTTAATTTATCACGAATGTGTTTAGTAGAGCTTTTGTGGTTTGAATTATTATTATTTTGGAAATTTTTAATTATAGACCACATATTGTTATTAATTATTTATTAAAAATATAAATACTGTACGAACGTTTTAACTGCTTATTCGCTTATTATGCAGCCGCTATCAAGTACTCTGCACTTGCTCCGACTCAAGTGAACTAACTGTCACGATCGTTACGTGCATTTTATATACAACGACGTCAGCGCCATCTACAGTCATTCTTTTGAAATTAGATACAAATTTTCGCGCCATTTACATTCATTTCTATGAAGTTAGACACAATAATCATGTAAACACTTGCTTCGATGATTGTGTCTAACTTCATAGGAATAAGTGTAAATGGCGCGAAAATTTGTATCTAACTTCATAGGATCGACTGTAGATGGCGCTGACGTTGTTGTATATAAAATGCAATTAACGATCGTGACAGTTAGTTCACTTGAGTCGGAGGAAGTGCACAGTACTAGGATTTTTATTTTTGTAGAATAAGCAGTCTAAACGATGTACAGCATTTATATTGTTAATAAATAATTAATAACAAAATGTGGCCTATAGCTTAATTTTTCGCTTAAGCTTTGAACTGACAAATGTGTTGTCTTGATCTGTAAATTTAATTACATTAAAATAATTTGATTAATAGTTTTTATTTTCCGCCCTGAAACTCTCAAATAATGAAAAATCAAGATTTTTTATATGAAATTTAAAATTATATTGCGTCATTTACTTTTATTGTTCCAATATAATTATAGTTTTATTATTATTACATTTTGTAATTAAGTTGGTCAGTATTTTTTGCATTCTTCTTTTTTTTTATATTAACCCTCATTTCGTTATTTTTTTTTTTTTTAATTCCCATTGCCCTCACTATCATGAAATGGACATTATTACACAAACACATACATATATGTTGGTTGGCGTTTGGGAATTTTTGTTTTTCATCTTTATTATGTCTCCTCACTCCTCAATCACACAATTTTATGTTTAGCATAAATAAAATTTCAAGCAAATAATTCTGTGTGAATGAAATTTAAATACTTTTTTTTTAACGATAATTTTATTGAATCTCTTTTTTTTTTGTTGAAATTAAAATTCCTGTCATAGAAGGTTTTTATTATTTTGCTCCACTAGTATATATTTAATTCAATTTTATTAGAATTGATATAAATATATAATCAAATATTAAAAAAAAAAAAAAAAAAAAATAGTAAAAAATTTGCCATTAAATAAAATGGGGATTTTGGGATTACTTTTTTAAATTTCTATTCTGTCAACCAGTGCCGGATTACCCACGAGGCACGTGCCTAGGGACCCCGGTATAGAAGGGACCCCAAAATTTAAAAATATTTTTTTGTAAATACTACATTTTTATCTAAAAAATATTTTCTGAAGCAAAATATACCAAATATATTCTGTTATGGATAGGCCTACTTTGTTTTTCTGAGTGTAATTGTAAGTCTACTCTGTAGCTCCATTTAAAAATAAAGTACAATTTGCCAATTTTCTTTTAAAACTGACATCTTGTGAGATAAAAAAAAAAAAAAAATTACCCTAACAAAACAATTGATGTATTTTTACTCGGGGATATAGTAGTTTATTATTATATTATGTTATGGTGTACGTTACTTATTTTATAACATTTCAATAAATTTACGTATCTACATATTAAAAACCTACATATTAATAAACCAACTTCAGCAACACCACTTAAGGAGAATCTACATATTAAACTTACTTTTTTTTTTTTAAATTCAAGGTGCCCCTAATATTTAATGCTATTCACAAGAGTGCCTTGAACTTCAAAATGTAGGGAATCTCTGCACTAGATCGTATGTTTCAATGATTTATTAAAAATTAATTTTTTAACATTTGATAATATAAATATAACAATATTTCGACACTTGTTAAATCACTACTGAAGATGTGTTAAAATCTTAATTGAAACTTATGATCTAGTGCTTGAAAATTTTTTTTTTACTTAAATTTACGATTTTATTGTTTATTTTTCGACCAAGAAAGCACTTTTGTCAGACCAGATCGCTTTGCAAAATCTCATTAACCATAAATCATGGATTGTTAGCGTTTTGAAGTTGCATAAATATTTTCCTATGTATATTTTATTAAACTTTGCTAGAGACTGGTACAATGATTTTTTTAAATTCTCTATTTAAAATATTCACAGAGAACACCGAATTTTATTTATATGCCTATCGGCTCAAAATGTTTCAATCTTCTATATTTAATACTCCACCAAAGTTACAAATTCAAACCTTCCCTTTCTGAACCCAAAAAACAGCTCCCACCTTGTTGGCAATTAAAAAAAACATAATTTTACTGAAATTTAATTAATTTCCTCTTCATATAAAAAAATTCACAATAGAGATCCTATTTGATCATTCATCCATATATTTTAAATAATAATTATAATATGAAATAAACTAATAAATATGAAATATTTAATTATTTATTTACGCTAAAAAAATTATTAAAAATGAATAACTTAAAAAAAATTTGATAATAAATAAAAATAAAAATGCTTTAGAAAGGGCGGCGAAATGACCTCTGATCAATGGCCTGAAACAATAAAAAAAAAAAAAAAAGCGGAGTATTAATAATGAAACGATTAAAAATATCATTGCATTCTCCCCAGAGCAATTTTATATATATTTCCTTGTTCATAACGAAGTACTGTATAGGCCTTCATAGATAGAGTAATCTGATTGGGATTTCATGTTTAAAAAGAAGCATTTTTGAAAGATAAATTCGAGGAGAGGGAGTTCAGTCCTATTTCTAATTTAAAAATAATCCTGCGTTCCCCTGGATGATAGGCATTCATCTTTCCAAACCTGTTATTTCGGCTTCTCTCTTTAGGCGGAGCAGCTTCTTTTCTTTCAAGTCGCTCTGAACACTTGTTATGATATGATATTTATACTTTTTTTCCAATTTTAATTTATACTCTATCAGCTTCTGACCCATTTAGACTTTACAAATTAATTATATATTGAATAAAATTTAATCGATGGCTTATTTGCAAACTTTTTCCTCTGGGTATATTTTTGAAGGAGGCCTACTTTAAAATAAACATGATTCCTACGGGGCTCCATGCATTTTTAAACTAGAATTTTGACTTCAATTTATTTATATATAAATAATCAAAGTAACCCTATACTCGAGCTGCTTTAGATGAAAAATATTTTTCATTAGGGGCCTATGTAGTAGAGCTGTTTTTTTTTTTTTTTAACATTCACACTTTTCTCCTTCACACTCACACTCACACACACATTCACACAGTCTTTTCGGCAACGGGGTGGGGGGGGGGGGGTCAGCGTTTATTTAAAATTAAATTAAAAAAATAATATTAGGTACCTTTCTTCTGGAATATTTCCTTCCATAATTTATATTTTTCTATTACTGTATATTCGGTATATAGCCTACAAGTACTAGGCAAGATTTCTCTCGATTTCTAAAGTGGCATGGTTAGGGTGAATATTACTAGAGAAGGGCCGGAGGTTATTTTCCTCCTGAATAAGTCTCACCCATCCTACACCCACACACTTACTACTTTCACGCTCTTGAATTTTTCCGCAACTTATTTGCAAGATCCAATTACTTTCTCCCCTATACCTAACTACAAAATCCCACGTTGAATTTTATTTTCTTTAAGTAATTGAATAACTTTATTAATATTAATAAAATAAATAAAAATGCTAATATTATTAATAAGAAGTGAGAAGGTATTAAAATATTTTATTTTTATTCACGATTAAAATTACTCTGGTCCCTCATTATTTTTCGACAGTGTTTTTTTACTTTCTCTTACCTCTATATATATGTTAATATATATATAGAGAGAAAGTATTGGTTTCATGTCAAAAATCCGATGTCGAAATTTTGATGGATATACACGTTTTGAGGTCCCCTGAATCCAAAAAAGTGGTTTTCGCGACATGGTCTGTCTGTCTGTGTGTGTGTCTGTCTGGGTTCAATTTAAAGCATGAAGGAATTGAGCTAGGAGGTTGAAATTTTATATTTAAGTTAGGCACCTCTTTAGGGCATGAAAATAAGCTTTTTATCAAAATCAGTCAAAAAGTACTAGTACTTTACAGATGCACTTTTTCAGTTTTTTTTTCGATTTTCTCAAAATTCGCTCCAACGATTTTTTTTTAATTCAAAAATCAATTATTTTTTAGATTCTCTTTAAATTTCAACTCGTTACAGTATATACTCATTTTGTCATTGAAATCTTCTGAAGACCACTTTACTCTTGTACTCCATTGAAAAGTTAGGAGAAATGGTTGCCATGATAACAAAATATAAATATTTTATCATACTTATAAATAAATACTTCTTGAAATACCGTACTGTCGGAAACTAAATATATGTCGACACGAAAAATCTGGTGTGACAAGCACAGAACACAACTTTCGATTACCGAAGGTAAGAGAAAGTTGTGTGCTGTGCGCCAGTCACACCAGATTTTTTTTTTAGAACTTTCCAATGCCTTTGAAACTGATTCTATATGTAAAATGTCATATCTTTATCTTATCTAAAAATCATTTAAAAAATGTTAATATATTCAGTCACACAAAAAAATTATTAAAACTAGAAAAACAAGTTAATTACAAGAACTACTACAGTTTTTTATTTGCTTCAAAATAACTTAAAAAAAAAAAAAACTTTTTTACAAATTTTTTTCTTCTATTCTTAAAATATTCATTTTTCTTCCTAACAAAATCCATCAAAGAAAAAGTTTTGACAATTATTATTATATATAGACAGATTCTTAAAATATTTTTCATTTTTAATTGAATTTTTCAAACTTATATATATATATATAAAAAACATTAATATTCTTTTTATACATTCTATTCTATCTATCTATATCTTTTACTTTTGAATATGATCTTCAATGAAACTTTTGATCAAACAGAAAGTAGACTCTAATTACTTGAAAATGTTATTTGCATTTTAATTATCCTACTCTCAGAACTTGGATTCCATTTGAAAGTGAGTTAAAAGAAATAAATCTATTAGACGTTAGTAGTAGCTACTGCTACAATCAAATCCGTCGCATGGATTTTATTAAACAGAAGAAGTAAAAAAAAAAAAAGAATCGATTGACAAAAAAGAAAAAGGAAAAAAACAAACACCTTTAAAAATTTCAATTATAAATTTTTTTTGCACGTTATAAAAAAAGTTTTTATTTAAATTTTAAGTGTTTTTTTTTTTCAATGAAATATTAATATTTTATAAATTATGCGGTAGAGTTAGTAATTATTTTTAATATAGTCTATTGAATTTTTTTGCTGGAACGTTGCTAGATCGCATGCGACACTTTTGCTACCCTCCTACTTAATTTTTCTTCGTTTATTTTTGACTTTCAAAGGAAGCTAATTAAAATTTTTCCATTTATTAGAATTTCATAAAATTTTAAATTTTCCATAGACGAATCTAATATTGCTCAAATTGAGATATACTGTTCTAGTTTATAAAATTTAATATATACACGAAAGTCAAACCCTAAATGGTCCCAGAAGCCTAAAAAGTGTAATAAAAAATCCTACGGATGAAAGGTGAATTCTTTATTGTTTCATATTGACACACCTGCTTGAAGCGCATATAAAGTGATCACATGATTTCAAGACATTCATTTGAACTCTATTAATATTCATTGTATGCTTTGAACTTTACCATCTCTAGAAATTATCCTTCGATCCGCCAACAAAAAAAATATAATTATGTTTTCATATAAAATGAATGTAGAATTGAAAATAAATACAAGCGTTTTTCAATTCAACATGAACATTTTATTTTTAAACTAACTTTATAAATTGTAGTTACTATTAGAAAAATCACAACCGAAATATCACTGTTTCTCACGAAAAAGTTGGTTAAGGTGCGCGTCTCGAAAAACGGTTAGAACACTATAGACTAACGAGTTTCTCGAGGCGGCAAGAGATGGCGTTAGTTTTCCCCATAGGAATACAAGGGATTTTTTCCATTTCATTCTAGAGCTTCCAGATAATTAATTAATTATTTAGAAAAATTTAAATTCTCTGAGTAACATAATGTCGATGTAAATAATGTTTGAAAAATAAAGCAGCCAATAATTGAGGCTCTTTTTTTAAACATTCACACTCACACACACATTCACACAGTCTTTTCGGCAACTTAGGCCATATAAGACTATACGTTAACCGTTATATATTATAATATCCAGGCATTTCTATTTAAGCCATCTGGTATCCAAATGGCTTAAATAAAATCATCTGACTGCCTGGGTCCGAACCCGCGACGTTTGGTATAGGAGGTAGGCACGCTACCTACTACACCAAGCCCAGGGACAATTGAGCCTCTTATTTAAAATTAATAATACACACTCTAGTTGGGACATGTCGGCAAGAATCCGCCCTACCATCTTCAGCCTTCATTATTAATTTTAAATAGAGGCTCAATTATTGGCTGCATCCTTTTTTCACTTCAAACACTTAAATTTTTCCCTTTCTTCCTTTGAATAATAAAATATTAATTTTTTTTCTTAAAAATTTTGGGAGTGAGAATTTGTAAA
This sequence comes from Euborellia annulipes, assembly GCA_023213315.1. Classification (NCBI taxonomy): domain Eukaryota; kingdom Metazoa; phylum Arthropoda; class Insecta; order Dermaptera; family Anisolabididae; genus Euborellia; species Euborellia annulipes. The sequence goes on from JAKCPI010020849.1 coordinate 39,607, forward strand.
ATATAAAGTCTAATTCCTTGAATATTTTTGTCGGGTGACGTAACAACTGTTTGATGTCTTTTTTTCTCATTCACACTCACACTCACACACATTCACACGGTCTTTTCGGCAACTCCGACTATATAAGACTTTGACGATAACCGTTATTATTTATAATACCTTTTGGGGGTCCAGGCATTCTTATTTAAGCCATGTGGTTTCAAACAAAATCAGCCAAAAAGTACTAGTACTTTACTGATGCACTCTTTTTTTCGATTTTCTCAAAATTCGCTCTAACGATTTTGATTAAAATTGAAAAATAAATTATTTTTTATATGCTCTCTAAATATAGGGTATATTCTCATTGGGCCATGGCTCAATGGTATTTTATGCCTCTTTTGCTAAGGGCCAAGGGTTCGCTTTAAATGAAATAAATAGAGACGGGGTCTAAATGGCCTCAAATGTCGAAAAAGACTTTAAAATTCATCCCATCATATTTATCGTATAAATAATTTATTCCAGGTTTTTTTTCTCTATTCTCTGCTGCCAAACTTGTTCTAATGATGAGACTTGTCTAATAGCTTCCAATTTTTATCTCTCGAACTTACTGTTTGCTATATTATTTATTCATTGTTATTATCGCCTCACGTTAATGACTGGAGATAGGCCTATATTAAAATTTCACCATTCATTAATGTAAGTGAAATTAAGAACGAAAGAAAAAAAAAACACAAGATTGAAAGTACTATCGCTTTTAAAGCCCTAAACTTTTATTATCATAAATCATCTTCATATAATTTATCAATATTTAACAAAAAGGAAGTAATTTTATAAAATTTAATATCATTATCCAATTGACAGGAGGTTTTAATAATAATAATATTTACCGAAAATAAAGTTGATTAATGTACATATGTTTATCAATTATTTAAAGAAGACCCCTCCGGTTGTTAAATCGATGTTTGGATTCGTTTTCTTGTATTTATTATTCCTAGACCGTTTCTATTCTATTCCACGTTGTTGTTTTCTTGGCATTGACTTGTTTATTTACACGTAAAAGCCAGGTTACCAGATTCGAACTAAATAAATTCACTATGAAGGAGAAAGAAAAAAAAAACAGTAAACAGCCTGCAGCTTCTCTCAGTTCCACTCATTCATCTGAGACTTCTAGAAAATGCAATCTCTATTTTTCTTATTTTTGTTTATTTTATTTTAACAATTCAATCTAAGATTTAATTCGAGGAACAAACATCAAATCAAAAAATAAAAGATGTTCATCAAAGATGAAGATAAAAATGAATATATACGTAGGTCCTTCTTCTTTGGAGTCGAGATAATATTTATTTCATGATTCAAGGATCTCTGGTTTACCTTTTTTTTTTTGAGTTAAAAAAGAACAAAGGCCATTTAGACATCATGCATATTTAGTAAATAATTTATTAACCAATATAATTCAAATAAATAATAAAGCGAAGGCTTAGATCCATCTCTCCTCCTCTAAAAGAAGATGGTTTACTTTATTTAAAACCAGGCGCAAAGTCCGCCTTTGGCGGGCAAGTTTATTGCCAGTTCAGGATATTTCTTATCTTATGTAACAAAGTGTTAAGATTAAGGAAGGAGTTTCTTGAGATCAAGTGAGGGCACTAAGGACGGCAAGGTCTATTTATGACTACCTGATCAGTCGTATCTCTGAGCCACGGGTCACGGGCTACTACAATTATTATAAACCTCATAGTTTCATTCTAATTTTTTGTGTTTTTTTCCTACTTTTCATAAAAGTAGCATTTATTTTGGAAAAAATTTTTCGAAGCAATTGTAACAATAATTTTGGCGAGCAGTCTTAAATTTAATTAAATTCTCATCTAATTATAGATAAATAACACTAGGTTAATTTATAAAAAAAAACCTTTTGAAACTTAACCTAGTGCTACTTATTTATCTATAATTAGATGAAAATTTAATTAAACGGATAGAATAATTTGAAAAATTCCTATCTCTTGGAATACACTAAGGGGTTATGCTGTATGAACTAGAGCCGCTGGTTCGCTTCGTTGCCGGATCGATACAATTTTTTTAATTATAATGACTTTGTATGTAACTATATTTATTTATAAAAGCGACGAGAGAACTGGCCGAATGGCCTTTGGGCATAAAAAACAAATAGAGGTGAATAAATTGATTTTTATAAAACTAGAATGTCCCTAAATACAGTAGTTAACCATACATCAGAACATAAAATCTATCAATTATTTTATTAGGGCTCTATTCCCACTTATGATTATGATATGATTTTTAAATTTATATTCTCTAGGGTGTTGTCTTTTTCGGTTATGCTTTTCTTTATTTATTAACATAAAAGTAATATCATTTATCTGTTGGTCGTCAGATGATTGATTCTAATGAACTTATTTTTCGTCATTATTCGGTTATCTTGATGTCGAAAAGAGAGCCTCCGCCCTTTTCAAGGGTGTGTTCATTCTTACGTCTCGGAACCACCTTCTAATTATGAAGCAATTAATCACACACCACCCTCTCCCTCTCTTTTCTCTTTATCACATCATCTGCCCACGTCACGACCCATTGATGGCGCCGGCTATCTTTTGTTTTTATTGCCGAACACAAAAAAAAAAATACCATCCCCCTTTTTTTTCTAGATTATATTTTCAACAAAACACCTGACACTATTAAATTTCCAAAAGATAAGGGTATTATTTCAAGCGGATCAAAAGGCTTTTTGACTTAATAAAAAAAAAAAAAAAAAGAAAAAAAAGAAGAAAATGCCTTCAGAGAGTTATCCGCGCGTGCAAAAGTTACTAATTAAGAGAGAGTGAGAGAGACTTCTTCTTCAAAAGGCTAAGTTTCAATCATGGCAACGAAAACTAGATGAAAATATATATACTCCTATTGTATTTACAGGCTAGTTAAATAAAATGGAAAATCTAATTATGTAAAATGCCTTTTGTCATTAAACTTGACAAGGATCGTCGCACATTGGAATAGAAAAGATTTCCATTTTAAACTCTCAGTAAGATTCTTAAACTAAGATAAAACTGGAATTATACCAATTAGCACAACTAAGTAAAAGTGAGTAGGGTAGGGTTTAATTAATGAAAATAGGTATGGGAAACTAATCAGAGATGAATCCCCAAAAGAGGAGCAAAACAAATAAGATGTTCGTTTCTCTTTTATTCCGATTTTCTTGAAATTTATAAGATTGCTCTTGTGATTTTGTCAGGCCAAAAATTTTGCCAAGATTCTAAACTCTTACCCCGGCTCTATTCAGAATTCCAAACAACAACCAACTGGAACATAATACAAATTCATATACCACTCAGGGATTTTAATCTTATGAATACGTGGATAATGTCCAGAGAGTTGCCCGAACTAGCATTTCTTCTGCTCCCATTATGTTAAACTTCTCCCTCCCGCTTAAAAGGAGAACTCAACTGCGGGAACTGAGAAGAGCTTGTTGAGATTAGACTTGAAAGTCTGAGGATTGTAGGTTTTGGGGAAGATAGACGCAGGGAGCTTGTTTCAATCAAGGAAGGTCATGGGGACAAAGGAAAATTAGAACTAGTTCTGTTAGTAGTGATCTGAACAGCTTAGGGATGCTGTCTCCCTTGTGTTCTGAGTATATGTGCATTAGGTGGAATAATTGATTTTAATTCGGCAGAGCATTGACCATGGTAACACTATAGAAGAGAGAGAATGCAGACATGCTTCTTCTATGATCTGGCTGGCTGAATGAATGATGAATCTGAATCACTAGCGGTCCCAAAGACCCACCCCCCCCCCTTATCCACAATGAACAGAAAAAAATATTAATTTACAAATTGAGAGAAGACGAGAGTTAATCTATAAATTTTTCTTTTAGATGGTTACTCGTCGTAGGAATATCCTGTTTTCCGGATGGCCCGGATGGATTTGAATTAAAGAGCCACCGATAAAGTTGAATTGTATTTGATTTTATTGAGGCCAACTGTGTAGCAACATATCGTTGGCTCTTTAATACAAATCCATCCGGAAAACAGAATATTCCTTCGGCGAATAGCCACGTAAAAGTGAAATTTAAAAATATTAATATTATGTTTTCAAAGCTCATTTTTAATGCTAATTTGAATCTGGAATTAAAATGTAAAAAATTTTAGCGGCGTTTTACCATTCCCTCTTTTAATATTCTTCTCCGTCTTTCCTACCCAAAAATTGCTGTCCCCTTACCCTGCTTTAAAAAAAATCATAGAACCGCCACAGCTCTGGATAATTTTTAGTATTTCTTCTAATCTGATGGCGGAAAACTCTAGCTTAGAAACTATTGTTGTGTGATCTTCTCACCAAATAATCAAAAACCTTGATAATCATTTGATGACAAAACACTCAAATAAATGAAAGAAAGCTGTGGAGAGCACACTCTTTAAATTCGAATAATTGAAGTAGGCTAGGCGAGTTTCTACGCTTATGCGTTTTCTTTTGTAATGAATGCAAAATTTCGCAAAATATACTTATATTTTAACTAGATAAGATGATATTTCGTCTTTCTTTGCCTATCGAGGTTGGCATAGAAAATGATAGATGCGACTTTGGGGATAAAATAAATAAAGGACGGAAGTCAAACAACAGACCCTCGGATTACGAAACGCTAACTCTAAGTAATAGGGAGTGATAGAAAATTATATTGCTAATTGATATTCAGATATAAGTGTTTGTGAAATCTTTCATCCCTAAATGAATAATAAAATATTTCCACAAATTACTTAAACCCATTATATCATGTCCATTTACGGTTAAATTGAGGGGAGGGATTTTATTATAATAAAGATTTTAGAGTAGGCTACTTATCCTTATAATTATGATTATACCCTATATCCCATTGGCTTCGCTAATGCATAATATAAAAGCATTTAGATTTCATTTATCGATATATTTATTGTATAAGCGTATCATCAAAACGTGACATTTAGTTACAATTTCTTATCCATCTTCTAATGCTTTTAATTCACTCACACACCCACACATTTGCACTTTTATAAATATAATTAATACTCCATCCCCTACATTTAGGTATAAAATAAATGCACGCTTGGTTTATTATAACCTGATACGCCGCATATCTAGTTTATTATTAGATAGGGAGATTAAATAATATCCAAATCACTCATTAGTAGAATATTAAGCTTAATTAATTTCATTTTATGCACCTTATTATGTTAATAAATAAATTAAATCCACTCGTTAAATGGTAATTACTTTTATTAATTTTTTTCTCTTTTTGTTTGCAGATATTACGCTGATATCTCCTCATCGGGTGTATATTTCAACTCCTCGAAATTTTAAGTGGTGAGCAAAGATTTTTAATTAGTAGTATTAGAAGATTTCGACAAATCAAAGATTTTGCCCCTTTTTGCTCAAATATTTTTTGATTTATAATCTGTCGACATTTCGCTGTGACTAAACGTCACTCATCTTCAGAATAGAGTTTAAAAATTTTTTTTTACACTAACTGAAGAATGCATGGAGTGTATTAGAAATTTCTTTTACAATTCTCTTTCTCTTGAAGATTGGTGTCGTTTAGCCCCCTGAAAATTAAATGTCATTATATCTCAAAGGGAGTGGGGTTCGGATCCCAGAGGGTCCGATAAATATTTAAATCATACAGGGTACAAAATATGCCTGAATAATTTGTATCGTAATATATATATTTGTGAAATATTTAAAGCTATATGAACATACAAAAATATAGATATATAACTAGCCACGTGTCTAGAAAAATATTTTCGAGAATTAGAGTCTGGTAATCTAATTTCTCACCACTTCAGAGAGTGTCCAAGCCAATTTTTTTTCGTATACAATGCTCAATAAATAATGTAAACACCCATTTCGAAAAGAGGGGAGCCTTTTCCCCTAGATGCGTATCTGATCGTAATACAAAAATACTTATTCACCCTTCTCAGAAGAAAAAGCTCAATAATACTGATTCTAATAATAAAATATTATTTCTGGTTTATGATAATTATGCGAGTTCTTGGTAGAGTCGAGTAACTATCCATAGAACCGTCAATTAACCGTTTTATAAAGTGGTTCCCTCAAATTGGTCTGTCTGTCTGTAGGTGGGTATGACTGTAACGATTCTAAGCATTAAGGAAATGAGCAACGAGGTTGAAATTTTTTATATTTAAGTTAGGTACCCCCTCGACAGTTAAAATAAGCTTCGGCTGATGTACTTTTTCAGTTTTTTTTTTTTTCGATTTTCTCAGAATTGGCTATAACAATTTGATTAAAATTCATTAATTTAGATCCTCTTAAAAATCTATATTCTCATTTTGCCCTGAAAATTGTTTGAAGTTCCCTTTAATCATGTAATATTTCAGATTTTTCAAATTAATTTTCCGGCTCTTCCTTCCATATAACAAATGCTATCCCTATGGCGATTTACATGTAAATTTCGATTCCCGTTGGAACTTTTTGCACATTTTGAAAAAAATTTCCAATTCTTATGAAATTTTGTATATATTAAAGATTCTTTAATGGATATAAAATATCCAAATATGAGATTAAAATTTTGAAAAATAACCAGTGTTTATTTCAAGCAGTTAACAGTTAAAATACGATTGAAATTACACAAAGTCTATGGAAATTTTGAATCAATACTTTTACTTATCAATCGCAAGTGGTCAAGTTTGAAACTAACAGTAAGGGGTTTTGGGCAACTAAATAAATCTCGACACAAAAAATGTGCTTTAAGTTACTCCATATTTTTTTAAAAGCAATTTTATGCAAATAATACGCTACATTATTTACTCCTCCAGGGGCTATATTCATGTCAACCTGTCATAATAGACTATACTACACTAGTGTAGTTATTTCGTTTATTTTTTAAACAGCTTAAAACAAGAGTATCTTGATAGGACTTTTTTCCTCGCGAATTCCTCTGAATCCTCCGAAAATAATAATGATAACAACTGTGAAAGCCTAAACTCCAAAATTCCTCTGAATATTAAAAAGATATTGTTTTACCCTTTTATAAACTCCATTTAAAGATTTCAAGAATCTACCAGCTCATTTGATGATATATGATGACAAATTTATAAGATACAGCAAAAAAAAAAAATATTTATATTCCTTAAAGTTATCAAGCTCGCATTCCATTTCTAAATGAATGAAAAAAATTTTAATAGTAACCGAAAAAAAAGAATTTGAATGGAAAGAGTAACTCATTCCACTTTATTTTTTTCATTTTTTGTAAACATTAATTTTTATTTTGATTGTGAATTTTAAAATACTTCTTTGATCTATGAGTTATATACTAAAGTGACTTGGATGGATATTTTAGGATCGATCGTGTTTCTCTGACTTCAAAGAGAAATAAATATTTTTTTAATTTTGCTTATTGCTTATGGCAATTTCGCATCCGGACAATCCCTAGAGTAAATAATAATAACGAATGAAAAACTTTCTCCGCACTATATAATAACAATAAAAATATCTAATAAAAATTTTAATATTTTAAATAACAAAAAAGTATTTATTTTTTTGCCATGTCAAAAAACAAACATGTAACCTAAAGGAGAAAAGGTGTTTAAAATGGATATTTTTTTTATTTCAATAATTTATAAATATAATTTGTTATGACTGAAAAGGCTTTTAGTAGTATAAAAAAAAAAAATTTAACTCAACTTGAATATTAAGCTCAAAAAGTTAAAAAGTTGTAATAACAACTTTTCATTTCTTTCTCATTTTCTTGAGGAATATTCCGCTGTCAACATTTAATCTCGGAACTTTTTTTTTATAATATTGTAAAATTAAGACACTTTAGTTTTTGACAAGTACAACATAAGAATTGTATTCTGTAAAAAAATGCTTTATTGTCTTACCGATCTTTAATAAGAAGCGACAAGCCTTTATCTGAAAAGAAAAAAAAAATATATGCAAGGGAGATCTCTAAGCTCTGTACTAACTTGTTAAAGACTTATTTCTTTCTCTTATCTATATAGATGTTAATGGGTGATTCTACGCTATTTGTATTTTTTGTGTCCAGAAACCAAATATACTCTGTTCAATTTAATATTCATGATTTCCTTAGTTGACATTATTTTCGTATCTGTGATGATAAAGGCCAGAAGATATTTTAATTTTTTTGAGTTTTATTAGCACCAGAAGAAATATGTTACCTGAAGAATGATACTATTGGCAGAATTGTGAAAATTAAGCTAGGAAAGTGACAGACAATTAACTATTTATAATGAAAGCTGAATTAATATTAAAAAAACATACATATTATAGCTATAAGATATTAAGGAAACAAAATTTCGTCCCTACCCGTGGGCGGGTATTTTCCCTGACAGAGTTTTTTTTATTCCATTTTTTTGGCATCGAAGGCCATTTAGACCCCGTATCTATTTATTTAAATTGGATTGATAGCTAAATCCAATTGAAATAAATTTTTGTCACAATAGACGGGATGCGAACCCTTCAATGTGCCTGAATAATGACAGCCAAACTAATGACAAAACCACACATTATGTTAAAAAAACAATACGCGTCTTTCTTGCCAAAGTTTCGACGTAATTCATGACATTTACATACAATAAACATTGCATTGTACATATGTAGAGTTACGTAACGATAAAATATAAAGAGATTTATTTACCAGAATAAATATTGCATCGACTGGCCCAAACACACTTTATGACAATTCAACAATAACTAAAGCTATATTATTTGAATTATGCTCAACGCCGTTAGCTTGCTTCTTACTTCAGACTGTACTACGCCTGTTACTCATGGCCATTGTTATCCTTTGGCAGTTTTTATGATAAATTTTTATCTTTTAATTTTTCCAGAATAGATGACATCATTTTTAGGTCACGTGAAAACAAGTATTTTTTTTTATAATAACAAATACTTTTAAAATGTATTTTCATTAATTATGTTTTGGGGTTTACTTATGTTTATAATTATGGTAAAAAATATTATGTCAAGTTAATAAATAAATGAATGTCGAACAAAACTAGTAAAAAACTAGAAATGGGACACCCAGAATACTGACATTTATGACTATTTTCAACTATTAATTCCTAAAATGAAACAGTTATCGTGAATTGACTAAATGGCCCCAATAAAACACGATATTCTTTATTATTTAAGAATACAGTATCAATGATATAATTATTTTAACATATATTTTTTCCACTGGCCAATAAAATTCAAATAGCGTAGAATCACCCTAATATTTAAAGAAAGAATGATGAATTGATGTCTCGATGCCGATATTTTGATATAAATACACGTTTTGAGTCTGAAAAGTGGGTCCGGCAAAATGGTCTGTCTGTGAACACAATATCTCAAGTACGAAAAGAGCTAGAGGGTTGAAATTTATATTTAAGTTAGACACCCTCCCCGCACGTAACACGAAGCTTTTGAACAAAATCGGCCTTGTACTTTACTGATGTACTATTTTAGTTATTTCGATTTTCTTAAAATTGGCTCGAACGATTTTGATTGAAATCATAAATTAAGTCTATGTATTTTTTTAGAAGCTCTTAAATATCTAATTGTTATATTCTCATTTTGAGGAGTTAGCAAATTTACTTTTAGCCGCCGCCCCCCTGGGCTAATAGAGCCTTGGTTTGGGAGGAAATATTACTAACACAATTTTTGGGGTTTTTTTCCCCCCCCCCCCCCCCAACCCCCCCAACTTTTTTCCTCCCCCCCCCCCAATGGCCTCATTTTGAATTTATTAAAGTTTTAATTATTTTGCCAATAGCACCAGTTTTGTAGGCGTAAAGTTTCCTTAACACCTCTGCAAATGCTCAAAACTCTAAATTAATTATAAATAGGAACAATCTTTTTTTATTGTAATGAAATGAAAAGCTACTTTTAGGACAAAACTTTTGGTTCCTAGGATCAGGGTCCCCGCTCGTGTCATTTTGAACTTATGGGATTGAGATACAAAAGATAAAACACATGAAATGATTGCATTGTCATGGCATACAAATGTGTATAAATATTTCTAATAGGGAATTTAAATTACCTATATTACTATGTTTTACCTAGTGTTTACGGTTGCCCGTCTTAATTTATTATTAATATTTCTTTTGTTTATAAATTTTACACTGCATTCTAATATTTTTTAAAAGTCATTTCGGCTGCAGAGGCCATTTGACTTATTTAAATTTATTTATTATTTATTTAGATACATATATCGATGGTCCGGCGGTTGCATTCTAATGTATTCCCGGAAACTAAATGTACAGTAGACAGGAGAAGGAGCAGGTGCAGCCAAAAATAAAAGCCTCCGATTTAATACAATTCAACGAGACGTTTCGGGTGAATTTTATTTAACCATCCATCTTCAGTCCTTCAAAATTGTTAAAGTCCCGGAGTTAGTCAATAGGGCAATACATGTAAATTTATGTATCATATGTTCTGACGATTTGGGCCATCGTATTTATTAAGTGTATCATTCTCACTTAATAAAACGTGTGGTATCTTAATAAATACGATGGCCTACATCGCCAGGACATATGATACATAAATTTACATGTATTGCCCTATTGACTAACTCCGGGACTTTAACAATTTTGAGGGACTGAAGATGGGTAAATAAAATTCACCCGAAACATCTCGTTGAATTGTATTAAATCGGAGGCTTTTATTTTTAGCTGCACCTACTCCTTCTCCTGTCTATAGAAAAACAGCCACTGACTTCATTGATTTAAATGTACAGTATATTGACACGCACGGAACCCACTTTTACCGAAAGTCTCGCCAGATTATTTACATTATACCCCATCTTTGATGATCACTGTCTTCCTGTACTGATAAAACTTTCAAATTTGATACATAGATTAGCATATCTATCTATAACAAAATGCGAGGTTAGCGTGACTTTTGGACATATTTTTTAGTTTAAATGATGCCATTATTGGATCGTCTCGAACAATGGACGATTTTTATTTCGATAGAAGCTACTTACTGACTTATAATCCCAATCGAAACAATTCTATTATGTTAATATTAACGCCTTTTGACTAACCCCGATCTCCAACACCTAATTATAAATTTAAATGCAAAAATATATTTTAATGAAATAAGGTTACGTCATTTTTATATTCTTTTAAAAAAGTTAGAAAAGAAGTTGAAATAACCCAGAATAATGCATTGGACGGGGACGGGCATAATAAACTAAACTAGAAAGCGATTCAATGTGAATTTTAAATTAAGTAGTATATACTATTTTATTCTTCTTATTTTTGCATTCATTGCACTTTACAATAATAGACTAAAGACTGAAATACGTATAATAGATTAGCATAATTGCTCGGTGTGCATTATGCATTGGCTTGAAACATCTGATAAGGGTCCAGCGGGTCGTAAAAGCGTCGAACTTTCAACTTTGTAACTAACCCTTAGCTCCCGGGACTACACTATAGTGGGGTGGTGGTCTTGTTTTATGTTAGTACAATTCCTGTAATTATATGTAAATAACTTGGAACGATCGCATTATTATAAACCAACGTGCAGGAAAGGGGGGATATATTTTATGCATACATACATAAGATAAAGGATTGTTTATTTTAAATTAAAAATCGTTACAACACATTAACGCCCCGTTTCGTAATCAATTTAATTCACTTTATCTTTAGTTCAAATTTAATTTGTATCCCACAATCAAAAACCAAATTGATTAAGAAACTAGATGTTAGTAGAAAGAAGTAAAAAAGAATTAAAATTAGAAAAAATGATGGAAAAAATAACCTGCTGCTCTTCTGCTCACTTTTATTGCAAACATTTCGGTACCCAAATCTCTATCCATCCAAACGAACTAATATCAGGGATTAATTACTTTTTTAACTAAACTTTACTTTATACACTTTTTATACAACCTTACTTTACCAAATTAAAGGTCATGAGGTTTTTTTTAAATTTTTCCTCAAAAATATATACAGTTAACTTATATATACATATACCGAAAATGTCCAAACATGGGGAGTTGAATTGGGAGCATTGCTCGATGCCAACCAAATATTAAAATATTTTATATTATCTCTGTATAAAAATTAAAATATGTACCAAACAGGAAAATAAAGAAAGTTAAAATAAAATAAATTTCGGTACCCCTTCATCATGCATATATAACAATCTAGTGAAAGGATGTCACAAAAATCATAAAATAAAATAGGGTTATGTGTATGTTTCTCTCCCTCTTGCTTGTTTATAAACACTTTGCATTCGAAGAAACCATAGGCTACACCCAATTAACGAGAGAAGGGTTAATTAGTGCATTTTAGGATTTTTCTCACAACTTCTCACTAGATTTTCATATATGTATTGATGATGGATTAAGTAGATGAAGATTAAAACAGCAGATGTGAATATTATCTTTTTATGAATTGAATCTTTTGACGATAGATTTCGTCTTTTTTGACTTCATCAGGCCAGCGTTGGTTAAATAAATATGAACATTGATATAATTTTGAATTATAATTGTGTATTAATAAAATATTGTTTGAGAAGAATAGAATTTTTTATGGTTAACTGTCTTAGGGAAGGGGGGGGGGGCAAAATATTGGAAATAAAAATTAAGAGTGGAGAAGAGGTTATTTTTTTTCTCCTTTATTTTCTAATCCAGGACTCAAAAGAACTTCAATTAAACGAATTACGATAATTTTTGTAAAATATTTTATTTGCCCTTTTTTTCTGCTTTCGTCAATCTTTTTTCTTTCTCTTACCCTATATATGAAATATATAGAGAAAGAGAGTATTGGGATCATGACAAAAATTTGATGTCGAGATTTTGTTGGATATACATATTTTGAGGTCCCCGGAGCCAAAAAAATGGGTCCCATAAATTTGTCTGTGTGTGTGTGTGTGGACATTTTTTAGCATACAAATAGATATTGGAACGTTAAAAAAGATTTGATAAACACAGTCATAGATAAATCACCTCTCCCCATAGACCCGAAAAATTATAAATAAAAAAGAAATAGTCTATATGGACCCTGTTATGCAATAGTGAGTCAAGCTCCAAAAAAATTAAACATTGAGCTAAACACGGAATATTGTTTTAAATGCTATAATTAATAGTATTTTTTATGAAAAATGTCCTAAAAAAATTTATATTTAATGTTACTTGCACAATTGACAAAAAAATTATATATAATCCAATGAAAATAAAAAACATTAATGTTAATTTTCCCAAAACTCGGCAGCTGGCGCTTGACACACTAATGCGTAACAGGGTCCATATAGCTTCTCATTAGCCACAAGCCGTAGTTCGGTTCCAGGGCCTCTGGGAGGTATCCTCCTATAGATGGCTTTGTTCATAATTTAATAAAAAAATTCAATCGCTGTCGTTCCATCCTAATAAGGATATTCCAACTTAATAATATTTAGACTAACTAGTAATATTTCAATATATTCTTATTCTTTTTAATATTTCGGTGGAAGGATAGCAGTCCCTAGACTTTAGGCAAAAACATTGCAACTTCATCACTCCACTAACAACAAAGTACGGAAGTTATATTAAATCGAATATAAAAGATGGTAGTCATAGAGCTCTTCTTTTTTATTTGCATTTTTATCTAACCTTTGAGTTTACTTTTTTTTTAAGATTAATATTTTGAAAGTTTTTATTTGAAATTACCAATAAAAGAATTTTTATTTTTATATTTATCTTTTAAGTAAGATACGATAGAATGGCTATTATAAAAGAAAATAGGAAGTGCCTAAAGGAAGAAGAAGCAGAAAAAGAAAAAAAAAGTTATTTGATAAAAAAAATATTAAATGTCCCATTTTGGATTTTTCTATCAAAGAATATAAAAAGCCAATCCAAAAGGATTATAAAAAAATGAATATACTCTCTTAAATTTTTCAATTTAATCAATTCAATCAATTTATACAAGATAAAAAGATAAGATTATATACCAGAGCAAAACTCAAAAAAAAAAAAAAAAAAAACTTTTTATTAATAATAAATATAAAATTATATTATAAAAAAAAACTCTTTTTTTTTTTATTTATTTAAAATGGACTAAGGAAAAGTTATTTAAAATGAACCGAGAAAAAGTTATCAAATTGAATAATCAATCGTTAATATTTAAATATTAAATATCGGGGGTGTGCTAGTTCTTCAATGAAACTATACTCCCTATAGTTCTACCATATAAGTGTTTTTCCCCAAATTCTATTTGAAATTATTGTAAATAAAAGATGTAGCTCTCTAGGATCAAAGGGTTTAATTCTCCAACGGTGAATAAACAGAATACACGAGAAAGTTTGTTGCAACCGTCTTCGTTAAACTCTCTATTATTTGCATGGAATGTAATTTAATTTTTTTCTATCTCTTTCGACGGTCAAAAGTTGAAAGAAAATCTTTCGCTGTTCTTAGACGGATGTCTTCTTTTTTTTTTTTTTTTTTTTTTGTAAGGCAATTCTTTTTACCAACATAACAACATTCTTTTCTTAAAAAAAAAAAAAAAAAAAAAAATACCTTTGAACAAGAGAGGTGGAATTTTGTTTCCGTTCAGAAGCAATTATCTGGCCAAAGTCGAAGCCAATCAAAGGACATGAGAAGCATCTCCTGGGGGAAGAGCCAGAAATGTCACAAAAAAGGAAAGAAAGGGCATTTGTTACAAATAACAAAAGCCAACAGAAATTATTAAAATTTTCTTATTTGCTTATTCCCTCTTGAAAATGGAATTTTATAATAAATGCTTTATTTCTTTGCTTCTTGGAAGATAGGCAAGCAAAATGACTGACTAACTAATTCGATACACTGGTCGACCAGGTTTTCTTCACAAGAAATCTGATTAGTGAATCTTCTAGTACATTTTTTTTTTTTATGAATTCAGATATGTAGTTAAAATCTTTCCATCAAGCACAGTTTTAGAGATAGAGAGAAAAATTCTAATAGAAAATGTGCTCTAAAACGGCATTTATATTGAAGAGGACAACAACCCTTAAGAATATGCAGATAGTTATAATACAAATAGTACAATATAAATTTTAGGTTTTAGCCCATTCGGAGGTCATTTAGACGTGTCGGCTTGAAGTTAAGAATTTTTTTTTTTTTTTGCTTTGGACATCCCTAATGCAATTTTTACCAACCCTAAGGGCAAAAAACATATATTTACGACATTCTATAGTTCTTTAGCTTTCCAATCATTCATTCCTGAACATCTATTGATTATTAACAAAATTATTAACAAAATAGTTATCAAAGTATGTTAAAAAACACTTTGGCTGCCTATCTTTTAGGCGCTTTGCTCATAGGAATAATCTTATAACTGGTATCTATTTTTAAACTATTTTGTTATTAATATCGTTAATAATCAACAGATTTTCACGAATGAATGGAAAGCCAAAGAACTATAGAATATCGTAAATATATGTTTTTTGGATTTGGGGATGGTAAACATTACATTAAGGGTGTCCAAAGCAAAAATAAAACTTAAAAAAATTCGATTTTTCTAAACTTTCAGCAGTTTACAGCACGTCTAAATGACCTCCGATTGGGCTGAAACTTAAAATCTATATGTATTATAACTATCTGCATATATTTAAGGGGTGTCGCCTTAAAAATATTTTGAATCGTTAGAGTGAATTTTGAAAAAATCGAACGAAAAAAACTGAAAAGTACATCAGCAAAGTACTAGTACTCTTTGGCTGATTTTGTTCATAAGCTTCGTGTCACGACTCAGGGGTGCCTAACTTAAATATAAAATTTCAACCTCCTAGCTCTTTTCGTTCTTGAGATATTTTGTTTACAAACACACACACAGACAGACAGATCATGTCGCGAAAACCACTTTTTTGGATTCAGGGGACCTTAAAACGTGAAAATCAATCAAAATCTCGACATCGAATTTTTGACATGAATCCAATACTTTCTCTCTACCTATATATATTACATATATACATAGGCAAGAGAAAGTAAAAATAGGGCCAGAAAATATCTTAAATAAATAAATTTGTTGTTCCTTGAATTTTTAACGCTAATTAAAATAGATAACAATAAATAAAAATCTGGTGTGACTGGCGCACAGCACACAACTTTCTCTTACCCTTCGGTAAGAGAAAGTTGTGCACCGTGCTGGTCACACCAGATTTTTTGTGTCGAGATATATTTAGTTTCCGATAGCATCTTAGTTTCAAACTTGCATTTTAAATGTTGACTGCTTCAAATAAACTATGGTTATTTTTCAAAATTTTAATCTCATATTTGGACATTTTATACACAATATAGAATCGTAAATAAATACAAAATTTCATAAGAATTGGAAAAAAAATTTTAAATGCCTAAAAAGTTCTAAAGGGGACCCCCTTTTGAATCGAAATTAACATACAAATCCCTATAGGAAATTAACATTGTTCCTATGCGAAGATAAGGTGGAAAGGGAATTTAAAAAGAGTAGAGAGAGACGATAATGTTTGCAAGTGAGAGAGAGAGACATATATGTTTTCTTTGAAACAATTAAAGACACAAATAAATTTAAAAAAAATGGGAATTTAAATAATAATTGATTTTTAATCTAATAAAAAGAAAAAGATTTAAATTCCGTTACCATGGCAACCATTTCTATCTTTCCTATGAAGAACAAGAGTAAAGTGGTCTTCAGA
This sequence comes from Euborellia annulipes, assembly GCA_023213315.1. NCBI lineage: Eukaryota > Metazoa > Arthropoda > Insecta > Dermaptera > Anisolabididae > Euborellia > Euborellia annulipes. The sequence continues at coordinate 56,203 of JAKCPI010020849.1, forward strand.
AGATTTCAACGGCAAAATGAGAATATACATTTTAAAGAGCATCTAAAAAATAGTTCATTTATGAATTTTAAAAAAAATCCTTGGAGGGAATTTTGAGAAAATCGAAAAAACTGAAAAAGTACATCAGTAAAGTACTAGTACTTTTTGGCCGATTTTGTTCAAAAGCTTATTTTGAGCGTGTGGGAAGGTACCTAAGTTAAATATAAAATTTCAATCCGGTAGCTCAATTCCTTCATGCTAAAAAAATGGGTCCACACACACAGCACACACACACACACACACAGACACACACACACACACACACACACACACACACACACACACACACACACACACACACACACACACACACACACACACACACACACACACACACACACACACACACACACACACACACACACACACACACACACACACACACACACACACACACACACACACACACACACACACACACACACACACACACACACACACACACACACACACACACACACACACACACACACACACAGACCAATTTGCGGGACCCACTTTTTTGGACTCAGGGGACCTCAAAACATGTATATCTATCAAAATCTCGACATCGAATTTTTTGACATGATCGCAATACTTTCTCTCTCTATATATTTCATATATAGGCTAAGAGAAAGTAAAAGCAGCCCAGAGATCTCGCACACATAGATACAAATACCTAACTATTTATTTATTTAAAGAGCGTTTTGCCACCGATATAGCCTAAGGCGCATCTATTAAATAAAAATTTCCATTATTTTAATCAGTTGGTACACATTTTCTGACTCAAACTGGAACGTTTGCAATTGTTTCTTATAACTATTACTTTCTCTTACCTATGTATATATGTAATATATATATAGAGAGAAAGTATTGGATTCATGTCAAAAATTCGATGTCGAGATTTTGATGGATCTTCACGTTTTGAGGTCCCCTGAATCCAAAAAAGTGGTTTTCGCGACATGGTCTGTCTGTGGGTGGGTGGGTGGGTGGGTGGGTGTGTGGGTGTGTGTGTGTGTGTGTGTGTCTGTGTTCAATTTTAAGCATGAAGGAATTGAGCTACGAGGTTGAAATTCTATATTTAACTTAAACACCCACCGGGACCGGAAAAATAAGCTTTTAATCAAAATCGGCCAAAGATTACTAGTACTTTACTGATGTACTTTTTCAGTTTTTTTCGATTTTCTCAAAATTTGCTCCAACGATTTTTTTTAAAATTCAAAAATCAATTATTTTTTAGATGCTTTTTAAAATGTATATTCTCATTTTGCGATTGAAATCTTCTGAAGACCACTTTACTCTTGTATTTCATAGGGAAGATAGGAGAAATGGTTGCCATGGTAACAAAATATAAATATTTTCCCATACTTATAAATTTTACACCTGAATTCAAATGTTCCGTACTGTCGGGAACTAAATATATGTCGACACAAAAAATCTGGTGTGACAAGCACAGTACACAACTTTCGATTACCGAAGGTAAGAGAAAGTTGTGTGCTGTGCGCCAGTCACACCAGATTTTTTATTATTTATTTTTTGCTTTATTATGTTTATTTTGCATCCTAATCGTTAAATAAAATCTATAAATAACTTCTAATTCCAACTTTGTATAAATACATTAGAAAGAAGAGATGGAGAGACAGTAATTTCACATTTATATTCGCTTTTGGTAAATTCAAAGAGAGAGAGATATATATTTATATTAATGTAGACTAATATGGAAAATAAACTACAATCCCTCAATTACTGATGTCTTAGAAGCTTAGAGAACTTGAAAGCGACTGAGAAAATATGGATTCAAATCCGAAGGTTGGGGGGGGATTAATTTGATATATTTACTCCCCCCTCCTCTCTCTCACTTTCTCGTTGCCCTCGTTGCCAGAGGGCGTTTTGAATTTACTACATCCTTATCCAACCGCTGATATGATCATAGCCTAATTAAAAGGGATGATTTAATATCTAATTATACATGCATGACACACAAATAATATTCATTATAAAAATAAACAAATAAATGACGTTGCCAAAAATATACTGCAAGTTTTTTTTAATTTTTAACTTTGCCCATTAACCGTAGGTGGGGCAGGTAAAGTTAATGTAATCGTAAAAAAAAAATCGAAATTTTTCTGAAGCTGCCAAAATGCGTTTTGAGGTCCCCTGAATCCATTTAAGAAGTTTTTGGAATGATGTCTGTGTGTGTGTGTGTGTGTGTCTGTGTGTGTGTATGTCTGTGGTAATTTTTTTCGTCAACGAAATCTCAAAAACTATTCATTCAATTGTTTTGAAATTTCGCACACATAAACTAGGGGTAGAGGCCAAGAACTGAAAAGCTTTTGGTAAACATCGGACCATTAGGGGGGCTCTAGGGAGGGGCAATATTTTTTTCTTACATAACCTATAATTTTTTTTATATATTCAGAAACTAGACTTCCTCCCGAGTAAAATGATATATAATATTAGTACCCTAATTTGTTATAAATTTGTTAAAAAATTATTTAAAAAATTTAGTTTTTTTTTTTTTTTTTTTTTTTTTTTTTTTGAAAATTTAGCATAGACACAGTGCAAAATCAAAACAAAATAAACAAACGAGTTGCATTATTTCATTGAATATTGGGTGGGCAAAGTTGTGCGCTCGGCTTAGTCCGACCCTTTATTTTAATTCTCAGTGATAAAAAAATGTATTAACTTAATAGATCTCTATTATAAAATTCAAATCTGCTGATGAAGATCGAAACATCATTTTTTAATAAAATTTTTTCTTCTAAATTGAATTCCTCTGTTAATAAAGTATATAATAAAATAATTTAAATGTTTAAATGGGGAAAAAGACTCATCCCCAAAGAATTTGCTTCATTAAATTTCAAGTGAATAAATTTAAATGTCAATTATCAAAATAGGGATTTCATTATATTTTAACCATAAAATTGACAATAAATAAAGTGAATTTTAAGTGACTTAATTAAATATTATAGTTAATATTATCATTTAAGCATCATCATAATATAAATTGATTGTAATATGCAATGTGGTGCAATTGCATTTATTCGTAATTTTCATCTCATATTTTTGCTATGTTAATAAAATTGGGCTAAATGAGTGGCTTAATTTCTTATAAAACGGTAATAATATATATACACTCAACAGTTAAAAAAAAAAAAACCGATAAATTGCGAGTTGTGGATATTTTTCTTATATTTATTATAAAAAATAAATTTTGTTCAGAAATTAATTTTTTTTAGGATTAAATTAATTTCTGGCTATTTAACCAAATAATCAAAAAACTATAAACCTATGAATAAGCTACTTTCCGATAAAATGATAATTTTGGGCCTATTGTTGCTTCCTCTCATAGTATTAAAAATTTAGTGTCGTACCGAAGGGGGGAGGGGGGGGGGAGCGATGGGCTCGGTCCGCCCCAGGCTCCGAGTGTGCCCAAATATGTAAATACTTTATTTTATTTTTCTAAAATTTATTTATTTATTTTTCTTAAATTTATTTATTAATAAAAAATTGGCCCAGGTCTCACTTCGGGAGCGGACCCCAAAAGTTAGATAACTATAGTTGTTCTAAATAATAAAAAAGTTTGAGCCTGATAGCCATTTGTGTACTTATATATACATAGATATGTACAAAATATATATAGGCCCACTCATTTAGTGACTCCCCAGGCCCCTGTGTCAGTACAACACTGTAAATATTTTAACTCTTGGAAGAAAATGAAATTAATTACGATTCCTTCTTTTCTTGATGTATCAATTTTATTTAGAGAAAGTTTAATCTGATTAAAGTAGCGTTATTCTGTGGGAATGGAGAGGACAAGAGAAATATCCCTTTAAAATATCCATATTATTAATAATATCAAATTGTCTATACCAAGGGTCGCGGGCCAGGCAGTCGGATGATTTGATTTAAGCCATTTGGTATTCAAATAAGTATGCCTGGACCCCCAAAAGATATATTAATTAATAACGGTTATCGTAAAAGTCTTATATGGTCAAAGTTGCCAAAAAGACTTGTGTGTATGTGTGTGTGAATGTGAAAAAAAAATTGTGAGTTAAAAAAAAAAAAAAAAAAAAAAATCAAATTATTTAATCGGGAGAAATAAAACAGCATAAATTTTTCTGGAAACACCTTATATTTGCATATATTTCGGACGGCCTAACGCCGGCCTTCGTCTGGTGTCTTGAACTTTTACTTGAAGAGAGAAGGGGAAGACAAGCATTCAATTATACGTTCACTCATGTTACACAAAACTTTAAAAGGGAAGAGATTTACAAATTTCAAAGAGATACATATTTAAAGTGTGTACTGGTACTAACCTTAATTGAGGTTTACTGGGTTTAATTGATGTCTAATTTCAAAATCAGTGTGATTCATACAAAAGTACATCAAAGGAAAAGAGGAATGCAGTCAATATCATTACAAACGCCAAACATTAATATCAAAGGAAAAGGTGAAATGAGAATATGGCTCATCTTGTTTTACCACCTGGTTTTCTCTCTTGTTAGATTTTTCCTAGAATGTGTATACATACAACTTTCGCATGAAATACTCTCTAATTAAATCATTATTTTGAGTATAAGAATTTTCCAAGTCACAGAACTGTCTCTTACCTTCAGTAATTGAAAGTTGTGTACTGTGCTGTCACACCATATTTTTTTTTCTGTTGAGATATATTTAGTTTCTCATAGCACCTTAGTTCTAAACTTGCATTTTAAATGTTGACTGCTTGACCATTTGCGTTTCATAGATATCGCTGGGCTACGAATGCTTGCATTGGAAAAATCTGGTGTGACTGGCGCACAGCACACAACTTCTCTTACCTTCGGTAATCGAAAGTTGTGTTCTGTGCTTGTCACACCAGATTTTTGTGTCAACATATATTTAGTTCCCGACAGTATGGAACATGAATTCAGATGTAAAATTTATAAGTATGGGAAAATATTTATATTTTGTTACCATGGCAACCATTTCTCCTATCTTCCCTATGAAATACAAGAGTAAAGTGGTCTTCAGAAGATTTCAATCGCAAAATGAGAATATACATTTGAAAGAGCATCTAAAAAATAATTGATTTTTGAATTTAAAAAAAAATCGTTGGAGCAAATTTTGAGAAAATCGAAAAAAACTGAAAAAGTACATCAGTAAAGTACTAGTACTCTTTGGCCGATTTCGATTAAAAGCTTATTTTTCCGGTCCCGGGGGGTGTTTAACTTAATTATAAAATTTCAACCTCCTAGCTCAATTCCTTCATGCTTAAAATTGAACACACACACACCCACCCACCCACCCACCCACCCACACACACACACACACACACACACACACCCACACACACACAGCCATGTCGCGAAAACCAGTTTTTTGGATTCAGGGGACCTCAAAACGTGAAGATCCATCAAAATCTCGACATCGAATTTTTGACATGAATCCAATACTTTCTCTCTATATATATATTACATATATACATAGGTAAGAGAAAGTAAAAAATTGGAAAAATTCTGATCAGTGAAGTGTAATTCAAAACGTGTTAGGAAAAAACTTATTAATATACTTTTTAAAGAGCAACTAAAAAATAGTTGATTTATGAATTTTAATCAAAATTATTGGAGCCAATTTTGAGAAAAAAATAAATAAATAAATAAATAATAATTGAAAAAGTACTTTAGTAAAGTATTAGTACTTTTTGGCCGATTGTGTTCAAAAGCTTATTTTTAACTCTCCGGAAGGGTAAACGGAGCAAAAACGTTTTCGATCAAAATGTTTTGTCCAAGAGCTGGATGCCAACGTACACAGATCGAACAAAAAATGTTTTCGAACAAAACATTTTGTTAATGTTCAATTGTGTTTTGTCTCTTCGGTGTGCGTTGACCCATAGAAAAGCATTGAAAAAACAGTTTTAGGCAAAACTTGTTCGAAAACGTGTTTGGTGTGCGTTCAGCCTAACTTGAATATAAAATTTCAATTTCGTAACTCATTTCATTCATGCCTAAAATCTTCACACACACACACAGAGACCAATTTGGGGATCCATTTTTTCAAAATGTATATTTCCTTCAAAATCACCACATCGAATTTTTGACATAATCGCAATACCTACTCACTAGACCAGGTATATTACTTGTATAGGTAAGAGTAAAAAACAACGAAATTGATGATTAGTGAATAGTAAAAAACAACAGAATGTAGAAAATATATTTAATTTATTCTTTGGGCTATCGATTTCGTCCAAAGGACATCATCAGGCCAGCGTTATTGAAATATAAAATAGTATATACATGGTTTTTTTTTTTGCTTTTTAAAAGAGTTGAAACAAATTCTTTGTCATTTTGTTTATTTGTTTCAACTCTTTTAAAAAGCAAAAAAACCATGTATATACTATTTTATATTTCAATACCGCTGGCCTGAAGATGTCCTTTGGACGAAATCGATAGCCCAAAGAATAAATTAAATATATTTTCTACATTCTGTTGTTTTTTACTATTCATCATTCATCAATTAACACAACAGACAAATGTAGTATTGCATCAAACACAAATAACGAAATCTTGCTCCTTTCTCTGAATACACTATAAATGAAATTACGAATCTATTTCTTGGAATAAATTCTTTATTAAGATCGCCGAGAGCATTGATTCCCTCCTACTCCACAACCCTTCGATATTCTCATCGGCGCCATTGCCTCTCGTTCTGTGCTGTTCATTAAAAGCGAAGTTTCGAAAACTCATTATAAAGCCAAAACACTCTATCATTAAAAATATCGATTGTCTTTTAACTGTTGCTTGAAAGAGAGAGAGAGAGAGAGAGAGATAGACCAATTTCCTTTGCTCGTTAAAAATGTATGTATATGAACGAGTATTAAATAAAGGAAAACAATTTAGGGGCTCAATAAAATATTAAATATTAATTTAGAATTATCGTCTGTTTAATAGCTACTACTATCTTTTTTTTAAGAGATTTTAAATTTCCTCTCTTGGCAAAGATTTAATCATACTTTTAATATTTTATTTTTGATAAGCATTCTTGAGAAATTATTAAAATCACTCTTATATTTTTTTTATTATTATTTACAAAATATAATTTTTTTAATATTTTAGGTTAGTGGTTCCCAACCTTTTTTGATATGAGGCCCACTTTTTCCGTAAAAAAAAAATCTGGTGTGACTGGCGCTCAGCACACAACTTTCTCTTACCTTCGGTAATCGAAAGTTGTGTTTTGTGCTTGTCACACCAGATTTTTTGTGTCGACATATATTTAGTTCCCGCAAATATATTGGAATTTAAGATGTAAAATTCATAAACATGGGAAAATATTTATATTTTGTTACCATGGCAACCATTTCTCCTATCTTTCCTATGAAACACAAGAGTAAAGTGTGCTTCAAACAATTTTGAGGGCAAAACGAGAATATACATTTGAAAGAGCATCTAAAAAATAATTGATTTTTGAATTTTTTAGTCTTTAGCCTATATCTATATTCATCATTTAATAAAACACTTTATAGGTGGTGACTTGAACGTAGTCAGAAAGTTTTTCGGAGGGGTTTTTGGACTCCTAAAAAAAATGAAAAATTTTAAAGCTATATTTATATTTTACTAATATGGGGTCGTCCACATATTACGTAACGCATTAGGCGGGGGAAGGTTCTGGTCAAAACGTTACTGATTATAAACTTAAAAAAAAAGTCAAATGATTTTCACAACAGGGAAAATGGAGTGATTATTTGAGTCACAAGGGAAAATTTACAAAAAAAAAAAAAAAAAAAAAGATAAAATGATATGAATTTTGTATAAGAAATTTTATTCGGGGGTGAGGGGTAGTTCTATGTTGTCACAACATGACAACAAATATTGTCACAATATTTGTAGGGGGGTTTGTTTGTATGTGACTAACTGTGGCCTGGGGGGGGGGGGGCGAGGGGCTAGAACTTCCAATTGGCTATTTTCCTTTTAGCTCTTAAAAAAATTCGTAACTATCCAAACCCAAAAAAGACGTTACTTAATAGTGGATGACCCCTATTCGTAGTATAAAAATTTAAGTTATATAGTAAACTCCTCCTTTCACTATTAATATTTTTTAAAAAGCATACATTATTTTACTTTATTAAATTTATCCATTAAGAATTCACACTGTTTTTATTACAATTCAATATTGAATTTTCATTTAATATACTTGGGATATATAAAATTTATTTTCATTATTTTTTTTTTTTTTTATTTCTTTATATAAGAGCTTCTGGGCGGTTTTAAGAGGATTTTCTGGATTTAGAAAGAATCGTGAAAATGAATCATAAAAATATTTTTTATTTTTTTTTTCTCGCTCTTAAGTTATGAATGGTGATATTTTCTGAAATGTTTTGACGAAGGTATATATATATATTAAAAGCATAATTAATATTGAGATGCTAAAAATTTGAGTGTACATTTAATATTAAATCTTGTTAAATTACCACTCACCATTCTTCCTGTCCTTAACTTGATATCTAATTTCCTTCATATTAAAATTCTATCAATTTTTAAAGAAATTTCCTCCCCCCATCTATCTTAATTGTTTTTCTTTAAAAATTTAATTAATCAAAGAACTTATAACTCGAAAATTCAAATTGTTATATTTTGTTACTTATTTAAATTTAAATACAATCAAACTTAACTGTTAGTAGCAAAACACTATAAATGGCAAAGATAATAATCTCTGTCCCACCCTTTCTCATTTAAAAATAATTGCGCAATTAACAGGCCATTGATCTTCTCTATCAAAGTGCTTGCAAGTTGCAAACCTCATAAACAAAGTTCCCTTTGCTGGTCTGCAAGCAAGGCAAGCACAAGCAAGCAAGCAAGCAATATGCCCGTTACAGGAGTTTGCAATTCACAACTTGTTTCTTCTTTGCTTTGAGTTTATTCTCTGCTTTTGGAATTAATTATAATTAATTGCTTATTTTATTATTTTCATTCATAAATAAAACAAAAAGACTCTATATTTTATTTATTCTTCTTTTGAATCTAATGCTCTAAGACCATTTCTTCTCGAGCCTTAGGTTCCGGGTTCACTACCCGACCTAAGCAAGAAAAAAATTCATTTGTCCAACTCTATCACCCCCATCCATGTTCCAATCTCAAAGCGAACGTAAATACTGTATAATTTAAATTTGGAACTTACTCAATCGTTCCAAAATTCAAATATTTAAAAAAACATCGAGATCAAATTATCCTTTATTTCTTTTCAAGAAACATTTCTTCTACTCAAATACACTTCTCTAACTATTTCCATCTACCATCTTTTTCATTCACTTAGCAAATTTTATTTTAAAAACAGTTGAAATATTATTGAAAATGTATTATAATATCTCTTTGAGTCTGTTTTTAAATAGCCTATCGATTAATTATTTATATATTTTTATTTTAAATTATTATTTGAGTAAGGGAGCGTACAAGTATTACGTAACGCAATTTTTGAAGATTTTTGACCCCCCCCCCCCTAGACGTTACGTAACGCTCAAGTGGCCATTTTTATCTAGAAATCACAATTATGTTGGGCAAAGTATCGGAAAGTCGCTAAAATACCAGTTACGTAACGCGTTGTTCAACCCCCCCTCCCCCTTTTACGAGACCCCCCTCCCCCCAAATTGCGTTACGTAATACTTGTACGCTCCCTAATCTATATATAATAATAGCGGAATATCCTTCTGTCTGTCCGTCTGTCATGCTCTGTTTGACCAACATCCCGTTGGAATTTTGCAACGAAATTTTGCAGTCTTATATGATGTCTTATGGAGAGTCCAGGAAAAATACTCGGGTCTCGAAATTCCTCTAACTTTTTGAGTTATTGATTCCTAAAATTACACAATTCTCCCATAGGAAATGTATTGAGAAATATTTATGTATTATTTGCATTGATGTATTCTGTGAATGTAAATCCTCAAGCAGGTACTGGATTGGAATACGTAGTAAGATTAATTTTCTTTTCATAATTAAGAAAAGGCGAGGGTCAGCCCCAGGCGGGCCCGAGCCAGCTGGTGGGGGTCCAGGAGGGCGGCGCCATTTCTAACAATTCCTTTCTGTTTGTTATAGGTAGCCGAGACTTGGAATTAAACGTAAAGTCCACCTCCGCCTCATTCAGTGCCCTCTTTAGAGACTCTGCGTTCACATCACTCCAGTGCTGTTTGGTGAGCAAAATTTTTTAATCATTTTAATTAATTATTAATAATTTAAAACCATAAAAATAATGGCTTATTATTTATATAAAAAAGGTAGAATTAAATTTTTTTTTCTAATTAAAAAAGACAAGTCTTTGTTAATTTAATTTTTTTTTTCCTAATAACTCTATGAATTATTTTTGTCCTTAAATAAATTAAATAATTATGAAGGCATAATTAATTGTAGAAACGTCGCCTAATAGGGAGATTAAATCACTTAACAGTTAAACAAACAAACCTGTAGGTCATTTCAAAATCTATTTAAAAAAAAGTAATTTAATTTCCATTGATCAAAATATTTTTTTTTTTTTTTTTTTTTACAATGTCTCAATGGTGTCAGTATATAAAAGCCCTATTTCAATACTTAAATTATACAGGAATAGAACAAAATACAATGAGGATTATATTTTTATTAAATGTAAATAAAATTGACATATCACTAGTGATTAGGATTAATAACGACTAATCATTTCTTCATCCTTTATGGTATTTATATATACCTGGTATATATTAAACCAATTTTATCTATCACACTAAATAAAAAACTTGAACTCATCTAAAAACAATATTTATTTTCTAATCAAATACTTAATTACTATCCATTTACCATTTTCATGCAAACAAATAGTTAAAATTGATATAAATTTTCGTTGATTTATTATCAATCGATAAATAATAAAACAAGCATACGTTTAAAAACAGTAATTATTTGAAAATTTATTATTAAATTATTGATTTAAAAAAAAAAGACCCTAATTAGGAAATAGATTAAGGGTTTCGATATATATTATTAATAAAAAGAACATATCTCAGTTAATGTAGACAGTGAAATATAAATGGCTACCCATCCTAATTACACTCTGGAATAAGATAAACAAATCCTGATGATCCTAAGGAAGAAGGAGAGAGCAGCTGGCGCCTGTACTTAAGGCAGTATTAAACTGTACGTAATGTGAAGTGCAAAACCTGAGGCTAGATGTGTCTGTCTGTTTGTCTGTCAGACGCCCTGGGTTTATTTATCTTAACTAGTGAATGTCTGTCTGACAGCAATCGAAACTTGGGCCTTCTTTATGCCTGTCATACTTGGCAGGAGTTTCTCTCTCTCTCTCTCTCGCTCTTTTGCTATCTTGTTCTGGTTAAGGCTGAAATGTGGATTTCAAGATATATATATATTATTCATTTACATTTATTTAAAAATATATATGTAAAACTATATCGAAAAGGATTGTTTAAAATCTAGATTAATATTGAAAATATATTTTTACCGGTTTAAAAAAATGAAAATTTTCAGAAAATTTTTTTATAGAAATTCGATTTTAGTCTGGTAACCGTTGGCTCTAGTTGAAACATTATAAGTAGGTAAACAATTATTCCATTATAAATTAATTAATTTGAAAAAACACTTGGTGATATGGAGTTATTGGTATATATACTTGATAATCAGAAGCAATACAAATACTAGTATTTGAGAGTTTACTAGTGGAAAGATACTCTAGCACTTCCAGTACCTCGGCCTTTGAAAAACAAGACGATTACAGCTAAATATTCTATTTCAATTCTCACCCTCACGGCTGACGTTTCGGCCCGAGTTCTAGGCCATCTTCAGAGCCGGCTGGCAATAATCAAAGTGTGGATATTTTTTCGCAAAAACTTTTTGATTATTGCCAGCCGGCTCTGAAGATGGCCTAGACCTCCGGCCGAAACGTCAGCCGTGAGGGTGATAATTGAAATAAAAGAAAATTTGGTTGCAATCGTCTTGTTTTTTCCTGACTCCATCATCACTAATTATTTTGGGTTTCTCGTTATCGTGACTTTAGAATATTACACATTTTTTCTATACATCTCCACCTATAAAATCTTTTTCGCCCTTTATTTTCTAATAAATAGTATTTATTATTAAACAAAAGCTAAATCATTTATCTCAGATTGTTTTGATAAATAAAATTACTATTCAAAAACGTGAATTTGTTGTTTTTAAATCTTTCACAAACAATAGTTTATCGTTTTTAAAGATAAAAGAGCAACAAATTATAAAATAACAAATCAAGTATTACATTGAAATGTTCATTACGTGTGATGAAATCTGAAAGATAAAAAAAAAAAAACTCATTGCTAAACATTTATTTATTTTTTACCAAAAGCATATAAATGTGAAAAAGCACTTTTAACATGGAAATTTTCAAGATTGATTTTATTCAAAACATATTTTTTAAGGAAGTAAAAATAGATACATCGTCTATATAGAGTTGCAATTTATTGTTAATAAATATAAAAATGGTTGGGGCTTTAGAGCTTATTCGGAATGTATAATATTTCTAGATAAAATCGCCATTTTAGGAAAATTGCTTTTCCCAGAGAGTATATTTATATTGCGGGGCTAAGGATCATATTCGACGGTAAAGTATCCATAAAGATTGACTGAAGAGTTCAAGGCGATGAGGCGCCAAGGTGTCCAAACCCTGCGAGATCAAATTAAACTCACCTTTTAAACACACTGTCTAAAAATATTCGCCCTTTTTTTATCATGAGTCGAGTATATTTTAATATCCTTCAAAATAAAAACTTTTTTATTATATCTCTATGATATTATTTAAATACAAGGGGTAGATTAATGGGATTTTGGATTCTAATAGAACATGAACTTTACTTATTAGATATCAAACCTATATTTTTATATAAACTAAAGAATTCACCATAGGTGAACCTAGTTTAAACTTTATTTTGACCATTTGGCTGGTGGCCATTGGGTTAAAAAATTTACAAAAGATATACAATAAAAATGAGCCATGCGAATACAATATTAAAATGATAGGCCTTTATTAAACATTTTTAAAATTAAAATAATTTAATAATAATTAAAACTAAACCTAGTTTTTACTTTTAATTATTATATAAAATTTCCTGAAAAAAAGAATATCATCTTTACCAACATTTATATTTATATAAATGATAAAAAAATAAAAATTCAAGTCTATTAATAATATAATTTATTTTTTAATTCGTTTAAGGTCTTTTTCGGCATCGGAGGCCATTTAGACCCCGTTCCTATTTATTTCAATTGATTGGTATCCAATTCAATTGAAATAAATTTTGTCGCCAAATCGGGAATAATATAAATTTGAAATTAAATGATTATTCTGTAATTTTTAACTTTCTCTTATTTAATTTTGTTTTTTTGGCTGTTGGCCTGAGACCATTTCGCTGCCAAGAGCCCCAAGGCAAACAAAACACATGTCCTGATGAAGGCCAGAATAATTGGTCGAAACGTTGACATTTTTGTACAATAAAGCAAAATAATTTTTTTTTTTATTTTGCTTTGGCTGCCTTTATTTCTTTTATTTTGTAAAAGTGTAATGAACAACGCGGGACGCAATAATGTTCAAGGTGGGCCGCATGCGGCCAAAGGTCGAAGATTCGCATCCCGTCCCAGGCGAAAAAGTTAATTTCAATTGAATTGGATAACAATCAATAGGGAGAGGTCTAAATTGTTTCAAATGCTGAAAAAGACTTTAAAAACAAGAAAAGAAAAAATATTATTATTAGCTTATAGGTCTATATAAGAAATTCCTTCCTATTTGAATCCCACATCGTCCGTCATTGAACATTTCTTCGGAGGGACACTGTTAGAAATGTCCGAACCCGATACTTGAACATAATGGAGACGACACAGTACGTTTATGTATAAATCGAAAGCAACTAGAAAAGTGAACATTTAATATAAATTCCACCAGAGAGAGGTACTAATCAAAAGCGCCTGCAAAGAAGACAGCTAGACATCCACCCAAGAATGAGCAGACCTATTCATTACACACATATTTTTTCCCCATTTATTTACCCCTTCTATTTATTTATTAAAATATATTGATTGTAAAAAATACAAATTGAACAAAAGAAAAAACTTGATTGCCTTTATTGGATCTTTTTACTCTTTTTTTTCTTTATGTTATTATTACTACGCCGAATATGGTGCGGTCGGGAGGGGAGGGGGGAGGGATTCTATTTTACAATTAAAGAGGATTTTCTGCCCTTTCTACTTATTTTCGCATTCATATGGAGTCCTACGCCGTTAAGTTAATGCAGAGCAGTCATTATAAATAGCAAAAGCAAAATGACCATTCCGTGACTTTATCATATATTCACTGCAATAATATTTATATAGCTCTATTATTATTACTTACAAAACTATCTACTTTATTTATTTAATTTCCAAAATTTTTTACTACACTTATTTTACTGGAAAAAGAGGGAGTACGAGTTAAAAAAAAATCTTGCACTAGGTCATGTTAATAAATCTTTGAGTGTTTTTAATTTTTCAATTTTTATATATGGTAGATTCTTTTTGTTGATGATGTTGGCTCGGGGGAAGGGGGGGGGGGGGAGAAAAGAAAAAAAAGGGGGGAGGGGGGGGGGAAAGAAAAAAGAAAGAAGAGAAATTGGAAAAGATGGGAAAAATTGAAAAAAAGGAAGAAAAATGTAAAGGGTATATAGAAAAAAAGAGAAAAAAAAAAAAGAGAATAGGAGAAAGTATGGAGGGAAAGAAGGAGAAAAAAAAAAATAAGAAAAAAAAAAAAAGAGGGAAAACTAGGTCAAGGACCCTTAAGATCGAAAATTTCTCAGAATCCGCAAATTCTGATTTCCTATTCAATTACTAAATTTATAATTTAATATTTCAAAAACTAGTCAATATTTTTTTTTTTATTTATAATTCAATTTTAATTATTTTAACCCAAAGCGATTTAATTTCATTTAACTCCATTTTGTCGACGATAAAATTGAATTCGAAAAAAAAATCTCAAAAAAACAAAAACAATAATAATACCTTGAGATAAAAAATTCCAATTAAAATAAATTGGATATGTTGTTTTACTGTAAATGATTGGTTGAGACAAAGTAAAAAAAAAAAAAAAAAAAATAACTAATCCATAAAGTTTTTTTGTATTTATTTATTATTTTTTATATTAATATATTTGTTGATTATACTGTAGTAACCTAAATTTTTTAATAGTCTACATTGCTATTGATTCTGACCTATTCATTAGTTGCCCAGCTATTAGATAAAACTTCCAAACGCCTTTTCTTGAATTGTTGAATTTCGGACTTTCGCCTCTATGATTCTCAGCAGGCTACTGCAAGCACACCAGTTCTTGAAAGCGGATCTAACGATTTTCTTCAAATTATTTAAAGTGCTCTTTTGAAATTTGGATTCCACTCCTAAGGGCTTTGTTTTATATTTTAATCATTAATTTTATTTTTTTTTTTTTTTTGAAATTTTTCAAAAATAAGATAAACTTTTCTATTCATAAATATTATTTATCATACATGAGTTGTTTTCTCATTTCAATCGGGAATTACATTTTATATCATTAAAAGTTGTTTAAACTTTTATCTTTTATAATATTTATATTAAATTTTTTTTTATCAAAGCCCAAAGCTCTATTAGAGATATAATATAAGGCATTATATTAATAATTCAGGTGTATGTCAATTTTTCCTTCGAAATAATACACCAGCCTTGATGGACCACTCTCAAATTATTTCAAAATTTCGATCGGCGATGCGTGATGCATTCAAAAGTTTAACTTCCGCTTCTTTGAAGAAAGGGAAAATAATTTTTATACAATTGAGACGTGGAAGTACCAAAGGGGGTTTGTGCCATGAAATTTTCCGTTAGAAATGTAGTATATACTGCAAAAAATATGAATTTTCTGCATGTCCTGAGAAAGGGAATATGTGCCTATCGAAATTTGAAAGCTTCTAATGTAAGATGATTAGCGAATTTTGAGAAAATCAAAAAAACTGAAAAAGTACATCAGTAAAGTACTAGTACTTTTGGGCCGATTTTGATCAAAAGCTTATTTTCACCCCCTTGGAAGGGTGCCTAACTTAAATATAAAATTTCAACCTCCTAGCTCTTTTAGTTCCTGAGATATTTTGTTCACAGACAGACAGATACACAGACAGACCATGTCACGAAAATCATTTTTTTTACTCAGGGGACCTCAAAACGTGAAGATCCATCAAAATCTCGACATCGAATTTTTGACATGAATCCAATACTTTCTCCCTATATATTGTATTTCATATATAGAGGTAAGAGAAAGTAAAAAGGAATTCTAAAATCCCTACGGAAGTCAAACCCGGGTCTGTCAGCTTATCCTGAAGTGTTTTCTTTGCTCACCAGCCTTGTGCAAAGAAAGCACATGAATTCTCAGAATAAGTTGTAAATCCCGGGTTTAACTCATCAGTTAAATTGAACGCCAATTAACAAGCCAGATCGCGGCTATAAATATTAATATCTAATTCAATACATGTGTCTTTAAAATTTGATTTTAATGAAACCTGTATATGGACGTTCTAATTAGCAAACCACGATTTTTGTTTATTTTTCAGGAGAGCCAAAAAACATTTCATTGTCATTGTTAGAGCCACTGTTAAACACTTTTCGAGCGGCAACTTTTCGAACTGAAAAATTTGAATTACGCTCTTACCCAGTTCAGGGCATAAGGAGAATGATATTTTTCAACAGAAAATACAAAAAAAAATGATTTTCGAAAAAAGGGGAGTTAGGCACTTTGCTAATTAGAGCGTCGATATATTGTATAAAATTTGAAATATTTATGCTGATAGTACTCTCTACCTCTAAGCCATTAGGTGTTTAATTATATTATTTCTAATAGTTGATTTTGATTTTTCTTTTCGATTTAATCCAAATGCCGTTTGATATAATTCATCAAAGCCACCAATGATTAATCTCCTCCACCCCTCAACTAAACTCAATTGGATATTTAGAGTATTTCGACAATAGATCATCGGTTGAGTAATTCGAAGCTTCTCTCCCTCTCTCTCTCTGATACCTGTAATCAGCCAATCGGATGGTTTTCTTTTCCCCAGG
Organism: Euborellia annulipes; assembly: GCA_023213315.1. NCBI lineage: Eukaryota > Metazoa > Arthropoda > Insecta > Dermaptera > Anisolabididae > Euborellia > Euborellia annulipes. The sequence continues at coordinate 73,305 of JAKCPI010020849.1, forward strand.
AGAGCAATCAGACATCACAGTTGGGGCACCAAAGAGGCAAACGTTATCGCCACAACTTGATAAGACCCGTGTGTGTGTGTGTGTATGTGATGAACGTTTGTCAAAATGTCATTTTCGTTTAACTCAACACTTGGCATCGAAAAACTTTTATTCGACCCTTCCTATTTGGAATCTAATCCCCACCTATTCAAGTGAAAAAATCAAAAAATATCCACTCCGCCGTAAATTGAGATCAAAAAACTTTGGTTATTTTAGTTTTTCTTCTATATCAGAAAAAGTATTCTAATATATAGTCTATATCAACTAAAAAAAAAAAAGATCTCGGAATTTCTATTAAAAATTTCTTCTTTTTACTTTTTTAAAGCTGATTCATTTAATATATGGCTAGGTTTTTATTTCATCTTACCTATATATACGTATATATGTAATATATAGAAAGTAATGCGATCAAAATGTCAAAAATTCGATCTCGAGATTTTGATGGAAATACATGTTTCAAGATCCCCTGAGTCCAAAAAAGGGGGGGGGGGGCTCTAACGATTTTGATTAAAATTCATAAATCAAATATTTTTAGGATGCTCTTTAAAAAGTATAGTAAAATTTTTCGTGAAAAATGAAGTAAATTTTACTGATTAAGTATTTCAGATTTTTCAAAGTCATTTTTCAGCTCTTCCTTCCATAGAGCCAAAGTTAAATCTCTAAGGAGATTTGCATGTAAATTTCGATTCAAAAGGGGGTCCCCCTTTGAAACTTTTTACACTTAAAAAAAGATTTTTTTCCAATTATGAAATTTTGTAGCTATTTATTTAGGATTCTCTATTGTATATAAAATGCCCATTTTTGAGATTAAAATAACTATAGTTTAAATAGTCAACATTTAATAAAAGAATTTGATTTTCGTTTTAATTGTAGTTTCTTTGTAAAAAAATAAAATAAAAAATTTTAAATACAGAATTTCGTGTTGATTGTGTGTAGATGGCGTGCATGTCAAGATGCGGCAACCATCTTGTTTTTTCTCAACTAATTCAAATGAGATTGTGACAGATGTAACAACCTGAAGAGGGTCACAGAATGAGTGGCCGAAACGTAATTTTTACAAATCAACCACATTTAAACGAAAAATCAAATTCTTTTATTAATGAAAACCTAAACTCCAAAATTCAACATTTAAATTAGAATTGAAATACACAGAGCCTTTGGAAATTTTGAATCACTTGACTTTTTTTACTTTTTACTTATGAAATGCAAGTGGTCAAGTTTGAAACTAAGGTGCTATGGGAAACTAAATATATTTCGACCAATCACACCAGATTTTTTAATTTAGAATGGATAGTTAATAATTTAATAGACCTATACTCAAAAGATTTTTTTAATATTATAAAAGGAACCAACATTTAATAAAAGAATTTGATTTTCGTTTTAATTGTAGTTTCTTTGTAAAAAAATAAAATAAAAAATTTTAAATACAATTTGAATTTCGTGTTGATTGTGTGTAGATGGCGTGCATGCCAAGATGCGGCAACCATCTTGTTTTTTTCTCAACTAATTCAAATGAGATTGTGACAGATGTAACAACCTGAAGAGGGTCACAGAATGAGTGGCCGAAACGTAATTTTTACAAATCAACCACATTTAAACGAAAAATCAAATTCTTTTATTAATGAAAACCTAAACTCCAAAATTCAACATTTAAATTAGAATTGAAATACACAGAGCCTTTGGAAATTTTGAATCACTTGACTTTTTTTTACTTTTTACTTATGAAATGCAAGTGGTCAAGTTTGAAACTAAGGTGCTATGGGAAACTAAATATATTTCGACCAATCACACCAGATTTTTTAATTTAGAATGGATAGTTAATAATTTAATAGACCTATACTCAAAAGATTTTTTTAATATTATAAAAGGAACAGCGTTTACTTTTCTTATCTAAAAAGGAATATTTTTTTCTTTTTTAAGTTAAATTCCCTTGCGTCTTTTGTTGATTTAATTTGTTTTTTTTTTTCCTCTCTCTCTCTCTCTCCTTTCCTTTAATCAAAATTATTTTAAGCCCCCTAAAACATGTCGATCTTTAAGCGACAAGATTAATTTTTTCGCCTTTGATCTATCTGCTCAGTTTACTGTCATCTCATCTCATACTATCTGTTGCCACCCTCACACGCATTTTCTTTCTCTCTTTGCTCTCTTTTTTTTCCCTTCATCCTTACCCTCCCCTCCCTCAATTCAAACTCCCTTTTCGTTACGTTCATCCACTTGAATTGACAGACTCCGATTGATTGAGTTCATAAAAGTTTTTGAAACAAGGAAAAATTTTTTGACATCTTCGATGTGATTTTTGTCGAATTAAATAGAATTGAATCAAGAGTTTATATTTCATCTTATTAAAAAGTTATCCATATTTTTTTTTTAATGAGATTGAAATAATTTTTTTTTTTTTTTAAAGAAATTAAAGCTAAATTTTCTAATTGTTGAAATTCATCTTTTAAGGAAAGTTTGTTCCTTTCTCTCTCTCACTCTAATCGTTAATGCAAACATTCAATAATATCCCCGTTGCCAGTAAGAGATAAGAGACCTTAGACTAGCGTAATTGATCACCCTGTACTACGTTGTTAAGTGAAAACGAACAAACTTTCTACGAGATATCGTCCCCTAAAATTCTTCTTCATCAATTTCTATTTCTTCTATAAATCGCAAATATATTATAGTGAAACTCAATAAAGTAAAGAGAGAGAGAAAATTTCCCTTTTTGAATGTCAAGCAATCTGGGATAATCAGATAACAAAATAATCTTAAATTCGACCCTTATTGCCGCCGCCCTTTTACTTGAGATAAACTCCCCTTCCCTCTTTTTTTTCCTTCGTCATTTTTTTTTTTATTCATTTCAGTTATTATTTTCTCTCTCTGTTGGTATGTCAAATGGTAGGGGTAAGTGTTGGCGACAAAATTGAGCAGTCGTAAAAGGGATCATTTATTCGATTTTTTTTTTTGTTCTATTAACCCTTCTTGCTAGGGGAGAGTTGAAAAGGAAAGGGATTAACTAACAAAAGATCTATTATATTCTCTTTAAGTATTTACCGAAAAATATTTCTTAAATTATATTTGCCAAAGTATAAGTGATTTTGTTTGTTTATGACTGGGTTTTCCCACTATTACCGAATAAATTTATACATTCATAAAGGTTACATACTTATACTTATACTAGTATTTTTAATACACTTACTGCTAGGGATGAAACGATACGAGTAAATACGAGTACTTACTCGATACTTTTCTTTCGATTACAAGTACTTTTGGAATCGATACTTTGGAATCGAGTACCAAGTAAGTATCGGTCAAAAATACTCGTATCGATACTCGGTCCTCGTAAGCGATGATTAGTTAGGCCGGAAGAACATTTACGTCCATTTGTTCTTGTTTCCAATAGAAATAAGTGGAATGGCTTATACCTCTGTATTTTAATTTTTATTATAGGAGTGTTTAACAGGGAAACAACTTGAAAAATTATTATTTTTGGGTAGAACCTCTAAAACTGAATTTTTTTCTTAGTCCTCGTTGTTTTTTTGTTTTTTTTTTTTCAAGAACTTTATGTTTTATGCCTGTGGAGATTTAATCAAGATTCGCAGGAACTTTGCAGCCAGGAGATTAAATAAAAAAATCTTTTATTTAATTTTCTACTTGCCGACTTTTCGGTCGCCAATCACGACCTTCATCAGGGCGAATATTGTCGATTATACACGATCTTAAGTATTTTAATATTCATTGCAATTAAATATACAATTTCTTTTTACTTTGATTTGTACAAAATTATTATCATACTCGGAGGTTTCCGATGATGAAGATCATGATTGGCGACCAAAACGTCGGCAAATAGAAATTAAATAAAAGATTTTAATTTAATCTCCTGGCTGCAAAGTTCCTGCGGAATACTTACTGCTGTTTTTGTTTATATTTAATTGAACGAAAAAATTGACCGATACGAGTAAGTATCGATACTTTTCAATCGATACCGAGTAGGTACTCGATACTTTGCGACCGATACCTGTATCGAGTAAAAGTATCGATACCTCAGTGGTATCGTTTCATCCCTACTTACTGCATATGTATTTAAATGCTGAATGACCGTATGTCATACTATATTTAATAAACTTCCTGTTGGAATTTCGAAATAAAATTTTGCAAATTTAATTAAATTTTCATCTAATTATAGATAAATAAATGACAATAGGTTAAGTTTCAAAAAGGTTTTTGTTTTTAGCTTATACTAGAATAATATTTGTGTCATAGCTAGCTGACGTCAAAATGCGTATAAGTTAAAAATAAAAACCTTTTGAAACTTAACCTAGTGGTATTTATTTATCTATTATTAGATGAAAATTTTTTTTAAATCTAAGAATGTTTCAATTAGTGCCAACGGTGAATTCTTTGGATTATATTTAAAATTTGTACATATATATAGAGGACGCTATGGATAGATAGTCTAGGAAAATACTCGAGTTCTCAAATCCCCAAATGGGGTCACTCAAAAAATTCCTGAAAATTCAGACTTTTTCATTGCAATTGGTTTGGGGGCAACTTTAATAATATCATTTTATTATTTTATTAAATGCCGGGATTCCGTCATTCTTAGTTTTTATCTTCTCACAAATGACATAAATTTTTCAGTTTTTATTACTTTATTTATTTTTATTTCAAGTTTGTAAAAAGGGGGGGGCAGCTGCAGCTGCCCACGGGTTGTAGAGGTTCCAGAGGGGCGAAACAAAAGAACGGGATTTAAATGGCCTAATAATACTATGAATTTGAAATTTGTAATCTTTGATTTAGAGAATTTTTTTAAATTTTTTAGATGTTCTTAAAAATGTATATTCTCATTTTAATTTCAAAATTGTTTGAATCACACTTTACTATTAATTAAACTTATTTATTAAAAATAATTAAAATTTTATACTGTTAAAAATATTTTTGTTTAAACTTTTAAATATGGCCCCCGGGGGCATGGCCCCCGGGGGGGGGGTGGTGGGGGCGTCCTCCCCCTCCAACGTCGCGGGGTCGGGCCCGGGCAGTCCGATGATTTTTTTACAAGAGGTCCTTACCCTCCTATATCGAACGTCGGGGGCCCCCACCCAGGCAGTCTGATGATTTTTTACAAAGATCACCTCCAAGTTTTTAAAAGGCTAAGTTCCCCAACAGCAGATGTATATGTATGTTGGTGGTTAACGTCGAAGACAGAGAGGGAGATAGTTTAAATAAAAGACAGAGAAAGGGGAGGGGGGGGGGGGGGGGGGGGAGAGGTGAAAAAAATTAAATAAATTTTTAATGTAAACCAAAGGTTATCCTAAAGTCTTTTTAGCCCTTTATTAGGGGTCAAATTAAATTCATTTCTTAAGAAACCAGATATCAAGTAAAGTGAATATAATCTCTATTTTAATTTTCCATCTTGAATTGTACTAAACTACCGGGATTAAATATATGTCGAGACAATAAATCTGGTGTGACAAGCATAGAATACAACTTTCTATTACCGAAGGCAAGAGAACGTTGTGTGCTGTGCGACCAGTCACTCCATATTTTTTTAATACCAAATGATAAAATAGATTTATTTATAATGATTTTTATTACTCTATAATAACTTCATTAAGTATGTTTAAACATAAATGAACAAAAATATAGATAGAAACAATTTCATTCATACATAGATAATTAATGTATTTTATACATACATATGTCGCATTTAACATTTACTTTTTTTTATTTCAATAATGTGTTGGATTGGTATTTATTTACCTTTTAGTGATGCTGACCATAAAAAAAAACTCATAAACCACATCTGGTGCACTGGTAATGGTCAATCGAATACAGTGCAATGCAGTGAATTGCAATCAAATTTTTTTTTTCACTATTACAAATAAAAATGTATATCAATATTAGAGAAATTTGCATTAACTTATTATTAATGTAATATTAATTTTTTTTTCTCTTAAATTAAAAATAAGATTTGGGTATCAGCAGGTTTTAGAAATTGTTTAAAATTTATTAATTACTCTCTGTGATGCTCTAGTTTTTTAAATTGAAATAAATTAGTATCGTAATCAATAGGCTATTTTTAATTCTCTTAGGGCCTGTTGCTTCACTTCTAGTCAAATACAAAACTTATCTGACAGTTAGTAAATCATCGATAGAGTAAACAAGAACACGCTTAACTTTCGAGTTGAAAAAAAAATCTGGTGTGACTTACCTTCGATAATCGAAACTGTGCAGTCAGGATTCGTCCACATATTACGTAACACGTTAGTGCCCCCCCCCCCCCCACTTGTTTGTCCAAAACGTTACTAATTGTGACATGGGGGACCCGGGGGTTTTCACAACAGGGAAAAATGGAGTGATTATTTGAGTCTTGAGGGAAAATTTACTAAAAAAAAAAAAAGGTAAAATGATATTAATTTTGTATAAGAAATTTTATTCGGGGGGGGGGGGGGTAATTCTATGTTTTTAGATAATATTTGTAGGGGGGTTTGTTTGTTTGTATGTGACAGAGGGAATTGGGGACTAGAAAATCATCAAAAAAGGCGTTACGCAATATGTGGACAACCCCATACTAGATTTTTTTGTTTCGAGATATATTTTGTTTCCCATAGCACCTTAGTTCGAAATTTGACCACTTGATTTTCATAAGTAAAAAAAAAGTCAATTGATTTCCATAGGCTCTGTGTATTTTAAATGTTGACTGGTTGAAATTATGATTATTTTTCAAAATTTTAATCTCATATTTGGATATTTTATACACAATAGAGAATCCTAAATAAATGCAAAATTTCATAAGAATTGGAAAATTTTTTTAATGTGTAAAAAGTTTCAAAAGGACCCCATTTTGAATGGATATTAACATGCAAATCCCCATACGAATTTAACATGGGGTCAATGGAATGAAGAGCTGAAAAATGAATTTTTTTTTAAACACTCACATTTTTTTCTCATTCACACTCACACTCACACACACATTCACACAGTATTTTCGGCATCTCAGGCCATTTAAGACTTTTACGATATCTGTTATTTATTAATATAGATATTGGGGGCTCAGGCATTCTGGATTTGGTATCCAAATGGCTTAAATAAAATCATCGGACTGCCTGGGGTCCGAACCCGCGACTTTTGGTATACGAGGTTATCACTCTAACCCCCTACACCAAGCTCCGAGGGCTAAAAATGAATTTTAAAAAATCTGAAATATTACATTAGTAAAGTGTACTTCAAACAATTTTCCCATATTCTTTTTAAAGAGCATCTAAAAAAAAAGAAGTATTTTTATCAAAATCTCGACATCGAATTTTTGACATGATTGCAATACTATCTCACTATATATTACTTATATAGGTAAGAGAATGAAAGAGGTTTAAAAAAATAGATCCCGGTGGGTGTCGGAAAAACAGTGAAATGGAAAAAGTTTTAAATAAAGAAAGAAAAAAATGGATCTTAATTTGAGATCAAATCATTTGATATGAAAGGTCTATATCCTTATAGATTGATCAAAAGGGTTGGTTTATGGTTATCATAAAAGACCTAGAACACTCAGGTAAATTCACACAGACACTGATATGTAGTGGTGAGTCGATTGGGCGTACTAGTAGGGTCTTCAAACAGGCTAGGGGAAAGTTATGTCCCCATGGTATTACATATATAGGTAAGAGAATGTACAAAACAATAACGATACCAGGGAAGCTTGCTTAAGGATCAAGTTTATCGATAATGCTAGGGAGAAGGAGGTCCACCACTCCGGACCACCTGAGAGAGCGGCTAAGGGTCTAGCTGCCCTTTAATGCCCTTCCTTTATTCGAACTGTACATAAAGGCGACAGGGCGTTCAAATTCAAAGCCATTTGGGAATTTGCTGCCCCAGGTCCTTTCCAAGGGCCACAGTTTGCTGACTTATCGGTCCCCCTTCACTATTCGAACAAAATGACATGCAAGAGAGAGAGAAAAAAATATTTTTTCACTTGGAAAAGAAGGAGAGAAAAAAAAAATAATAATAAAGCACATTTTCACAATGTGACCTTCTCCACCTCTCTTGCTCTCTGGACCCTTTCTCTCTCTTTCTCTCCCTAGAGATATTTTAATGATATCGTTGTCTTTTTTGCTTCTCTTCACTCGGTTTGATATGACTTTAGCAAAAGCTGGATTAATTTAGCCGGGGCTTGTTATTCCCTCTTGGGGATAACTGGGTATAATGTTGTTGGAAAATATGATAATCCTGCTGCTGCACTTTCCACTTTTCGGAAAGTGTTTTTTTTTTTTTTATATATATATATATTTTTTATAAACCGACTATAGTTAGTTGATGCTTTTCAAGAGTCTCTTTATTTTCCCTAATGAGAAAAAAAAAATATTTTAATTATATTAATGAGATTTTCTTTCTGATTTCATTAAATGTTTAAAATTTTATTAAAATTAACTTGTTATAAATATTTGATACATACAATCATGATTTTATACGAAAGATAAAATAGATTATTTTTATTAGAAATTTAAGTTATTTATCAAAGAAATGATGAATAAATAATAAATAATTACAAAAATATTATAGAAAAAGATTTAAAAAATCTCGACATCGAATTTTTGACATGATCGCAATACTTTCTCTATATATTTCAACATATATAGAGGTAAGAGAACGTAAAAAACAAATGTACCTGGTAAGCTTGAAAACGAAACTTTGATTAATATCATGCCTATACTAATGTCAAATGAAGTTTAAATTGTTATTCGAATAAATTAATTTACGAGTATTTTCATCTTAAGATAAATAATAAATATTGCAGTTAAAATTTCTGCCTTTAAATGCTCAGAGCCTTGAACCTCCGAACTAAAACATGTGTATATTAATAAGGGAACAGAGAGACAGGCACGGCTCAAAGCCAAGCAGCTGCTGAGAGAGGTCCCAAATAACACGTCTGGGTAGATGAATGCCTATCATCCAGGGGAACCCAATATTTTGAAATAAGCCTTCTTGGAAATTCGGGAGTAAATTCTCCTTATATTTGCCATTTAAATGACCGTTTTCACTCACCCACATCGCAAACACACACAGGCACCAGAATTTCCTTTAATTGATTTTTACTTTCTCCTACCTCTATATATAAAGAAAGTATTGTCTTCATTTTGAAAAATCTATGACGAGATTTTAATAAAAATACACGTTTTGAGGCTCCCTCAGTCCTAAAAAGTGGGTCTCTCAAATTGATCTGTCTGCGTGTTTCTGAATAAAATATCTGGAGAACTAAAAGAGCTAGGATGTTGAAATTTGATATTTAAGTTAGCTACTTCACTGGCACATAACACGAAGCTTTTAAACAAAATCGGTCAAAAAGTACTAGTACTTTATAGAAGTCATTTTTTAGTTTTTGTAGGTTTTATCAAAATTGGCTATAACAATTTAGATTAAAACTCATAAATCAATTATCTTTTTAGATGCTCTTTAAAATGTATATTCTCATTTTGCTCTAAAAATTGTTTGAAGACCACTTTACTCTTGTACTTCATAGGAAAGACAGGAGAAATGGTTGCCATGGTAACAAAATATAAATATTTTCTCATGTTTATAGATTTTACATCTTGAATTTTAATATAGTGTCGGAATCTAAAAATATGTTGTCCCAAAAATCTGGTGTGACACACAACTTTCAATTACCGAAGGTTAAAGAAAGTTGTATGCTGTGCGACCAGTCACACCAATTATTTTTTTAAAATTCTCTAATCTTTTTTTATATTTGAAAATTATCAGTTTTTGAAAAAATTTCTATACACTTCTGAATAAAATAAATAAATGAATCTCTTAATTTTATATTTTTTTCATTTTGAGAAATTAACCCCCTCGGCGAACTATGTAGCTAGTTTTGACATATACTAGATGAGTGAATAATTTCACTGACAGGGAAACATTCCATCAACTCTCCTCGCTAATTCACTCTTCTATAAGTATAATATCCTATTTGAATTACGAGCAAAATGCATTATCCAAATCAATATCCACTTAAAAATTTTATTCCCAACAGATAAACATTTATTCACCAAGTTGACTTAAAAAAATCTGGTGTGACTGGCGCACAGCACACAACTTTCTCTTACCTTCGGTAATCGAAAGTTGTGTACTGTGCTTGTCACACCAGATTTTTTGTGTCGACATATATTTAGTTTCCGACAGTAGGGTACAATTGAATTCAAGATGTAAAATTTAAAAGTATGGGAAAATATTTATATTTTGATACCATGGCAACCATTTCTCCTATCTTTTCTATGGAGTACAAGAGTAAAGTGGTCTTCAGAAGATTTCAATCACAAAATGAGAATATACATTTTAAAGAGAATCTAAAAAATAATTGATTTTTGAATTTAAAAAAAAATCGTTGAAGCAAATTTTGAGAAAATCGAAAAAACTGAAAAAGTACATCAGTAAAGTACTAGTACTCTTTGGCCGATTTTGATTAAAAGCTTATTTTTCCGGTCCCGGGGGGTGTTTAACTTAAATATAAAATTTCAACCTCATAGCTCAATTCCTTCATGCTTAAAAGTGAACACAGACACACACACACACACCCACCCACCCACAGACAGACCATGTCGCGAAAACCACTTTTTTGGATTCAGGGGACCTCAAAACGTGAAGATCCATCAAAATCTCGACATCGAATTTTTGACATGAAACCAATACTTTCTCTCTATATATATATTACATATATACATAGGTAAGAGAAAGTAAAAAAAAAAAAAATTATAGAATAGGAAGAGAAGGGAAAGAAAAATTTATAAATTATTAAAAACTCTATACTAGGAACCGACCGAATATTCGGTTTCGGTTACTGTTTCGGCCAAAATTTCTGGTTTCGGCCAAAGAGTAGCCGAAACCTGAGTCTGAAAAGATGGGATGAGACTAGACATGGGTGATACTGTATCAATCTGATATTTTGTATCAGGTATAAAAAAGTAACAGATAGCCATAATGGGTGCGAGCAAAAAATATCAGGTATTTGAGTAACAGCTACTCAGGCATACTCCACTAGACTCGTACTGGGTTTCTCGCGCTTGCGCATTGATCAAATACTTTCTTTTCACTTTAGAGCGTCGTTTACCCGATACAGTTTTCGTCTCGCCTTTTCTCTCATTCCTTCTCTCTTTCGACCCTCAACTCGCGACGCCCCGCCCCGTCTCCTCTCCTGACAGGGCAATTTCGCTAGCTCTGGCGCGCTTTTCGAACGTCATTCCGAATCATTTTTACATTTTTTACTCTACTTTTCTCACTAGGCCCTATAATAATTAAATACAGATCTAATTATTACTAATATATTATTTCTCTTTTCTTTAATTTAAGAAAGAGAGGAGAAATGAAAAAAAAAAAAAAAATTTAATAAATAAGTTATGTTTTTTTACTTTGAAACTTTTTTATTTAAAAACATTAATTAAAAAAGTAAAAATACACGTAACTGTGAATTTAAAAACATAATGAACTTCAATAAATTAAATTTCTTTCGCTAGTAAAGAAATTTGTTAATTATTTTTCTAGTGCAGTATATTTAGAGACATTAAAATGTCAGTTCAGTCAGTTTGGAAAACTCTTTAGTAATGAATAATTATGAGTTTTTGATTTTTCAAGTCAAGAATATTTATAAATACAGGGGGAAAAAAACTTTGAAAAATGTTAATTTAGTCTCTAGTAAAATGACATTTCATTTGGGGTACTCTTTATTTATTTGACTTTGAAAAATTATTTTTTTAAATTAAAAATACAATTTTTAAAATAAAAGTACACCTTGTATATTACTAAAGTATATTTTAATAGTTTCATGTTTATTCTTTTTTCAAGTTAAGCAAGTTATTATTGATAGCTTCACAATGATCGAAGTATCAAATCAGATTTGTGGCTAAATTACCAACGGTTGGAGACCAAGAAAATTACTACTACTACTACGTATCGAATCTGTTACTTGTATTTATGTGAAGTTAGCGTTGCTGAGTGAAATATGTATCGGGTACAAAAATATCTGGTAAAAATATCGGGTACGAACAAGTACCTGTAACAGCGAGTACCTGGTACAGCAAAATCGCGTATCGACCCATGTCTAGATGAGACTCGTATGTAAAAAAAAAAAAAAGGTAAAAATGATTTTCACGGGAGGGAACAAAAATTTCAAAAAATAATAAAAAAATAATAATTTTTTATAGGAAATGCAAGTTTCGGTTTCGGTTACGGTTTCGGCCGAAACTAAGGTTGAGGCCGAATATTCGGTTTCGGCTGAAAAACTTGTCTCGGTCGGACCCTACTCTATACGGCTACGTACCAGATTAATATTTCAGGGGACTACCTTAGTGAAACTTTACTTCATAGATCGTATTATCATTTTTCAATCCGGCGACAATAAAATTAAATTAACTTGAAAATCTTTCTTTCTCCTTATGTTCTGAACTGGGCCATTTAGGGGTGTTAAA
>JAKCPI010020850.1:0-13711 GCA_023213315.1 Euborellia annulipes
AACTCTATACTAGGAACCGACCGAATATTCGGTTTCGGTTACTGTTTCGGCCAAAATTCTGGTTTCGGTTTCGGCCAAAGAGTAGCCGAAACCTGAGTCTGAAAAGATAGGATGAGACTCGTATGCAAAAAAAAGGTAAAATGATTTTCACGGGAGGGGATAAAAATTTCAAAAAAATATTAAAAAAATAATAATTTTTTATAGGAAATGCAAGTTTCAGTTTCGGTTACGGTTTCGGCCGAAACTAACACTAAGATTGAGGCCGAATATTCGGTTTCGGCTGAAAAACTTGTCTCGGTCGGACCCTACTCTATACGGCTACATACCAAGGGCGGATACAAGGGGGGGGGGTAAAAGGGGTATTACCCCCCCCCCCCCCGAGATTTGAAAAAAATACCTTTTTTTTGCAAAAAGAATTTATTTTTCACGTAAAATTTTAAAAATTAATACTTAAAAATTTGATTCGTATTTATATTCTGGCAAACAAGTACAGAATGTGCCTTTAAATTACTGAAATTAAGAAAAAATAGTGTGCTGTGCGACGAGTCACTCCAAATTACCCCCCCCCCCGAGAAACACCTCTGGATCCGCCCTTGCTACTTACCAGATTAATATTTCAGGGGACTACCTTAGTGAAACTTTACTTCATAGATCGTATTATCATTTTTCAATCCGGCGACAATAAAATTAAATTAACTTGAAAATCTTTCATTCTCCTTATGCCCTGAAGTGGGCCATTTAGGGGTGATAAATTTATTTATTTATTGAAAATACCTAGTGCCGATGGCTACCGGGGGTCGTTCCACACGCTGATTGCATGGGGTCACGAATCCCGAGCTTTCGCCGTGGTTGGCATCACTTAACCGCAACGATTGTGGTGACTGTTGTTGGCTTTCTCCGTTGCCAGGCCTCCCGGCGTCCGAAAAGTTGCCGCACGAAAATCTTTAACAGTGACTCTAACAATGGACAATGAAATGTTTTTTGACTCTTCTGAAAAATAAACAAAAATGGAGTTAGGCACTTTGCTAATTAGATCGTCGATATTCAAATTTTTTTTACATTAGGCCATTTAAGACTTTAAACGATACTTGTATGTTTAATGGGGGTCCAGGCGTTCTTATTTAAGCCATTTGGTATCCAATTGGCTTAAATAAAATCATCGGACTGCCTGGGGTGCGAACCCGCGACTTTTGGTATACGAGGTTAGCACGCTAACCCCTACACCAAGCCCGGAGGACATTAATAAATATTGATTTCTGCTCCCTAGCATTCTTTGGAATTCTAATATGCGTATTATATCTAAATATCAGTCATTTAATTTTAAACCTATATACGTATTAACTTATAGGTATTTTATTTTATTGAATATATTCAACAGGGAGAAAGTAATTTGGGACTGTGTCGTAATTAACAGAGGCAAACTCATTGGTAAATGCATTAATATGATTACGATTTTATTGAATTTTTTTATTAAAATAAATCTAAATAATAAAATTAAAAAGAAAAAATCTGGTGTGACTGGCGCACAGCACACAACTTTCTCTTACCTTCGGTAATCGAAAGTTGTGTACTGTGCTTGTCACACCAGATTTTTTGTGTCGACATGTATTTAGTTTCCGACAGTAGGGTTCAATTGAATTCAAGATGTAAAATTTATAAGTATGGGAAAATATTTATATTTTGATACCATGGCAACCATTTCTCCTATCTTTTCTATGGAGTACAAGAGTAAAGTGGTCTTCAGAAGATTTCAATCACAAAATGAGAATATACATTTTATAGAGAATCTAAAAAATAATTGATTTTTGAATTTTAAAAAAAATCGTTGGAGCAAATTTTGAGAAAATCGAAAAAAACTGAAAAAGTGAATCAGTAAAGTGCTAGTACTTTTGGTCGATTTTGTTCAAAAGCTTCGTGTCACGTCCCATGGGGGGTGCCTAACTTAAATATAAAATTTCAACTTCCTAGCTCTTTTCGTTCTTGAGATATTTTGTTCACAGACACACACACACACACACAGACACACAGACACACACACAGACAGACCATGTCGCAAAAACCACTTTTTTGGATTCAGGGGACCTCAAAACGTGAAGATCCATCAAAATCTCGACATCGAATTTTTGACATGAATCCAATACTTTCTCTCTATATATATATTACATATATACATAGGTAAGAGAAAGTAAAAAAAAATAGATTTTTTTTCTCAAATTAATCATATTTATAATAATAATAATAATAATTTAATATAGGGTCTATATAAAAAAACATATGGATGCTCTTTTAATTGATTTATTTTATTATAAAGACGTTCCGTTCCGATTATTCTGTCGCATGCTCCTTACCTGAGAGCAAAGATTGTATTGAGATAATTTTTAAATAATCTCTCTTCAGGGTTCTTTGGGGTGGGGGAGAGACATTGACGTCATCACCCCCTCCAGCTTCCAAATTCGTAGACGCGATCTCCAACTGAAATATTCTTTGCTCTATTATGATTGGCCAATGCCTTGGCCTATCAGCCTTCAAAGAGCCCTTCTCTCTTAATAAGAAGATGCACAACGCGTCCTAGGTCAGTGGCCAAGCAGGCTCGGTACTGTTTACAGTGTTTCCGCGTTAGTTTGTGTTAAGTGCATATCCAACATGGCTTCCACCTATCAGCACGCAGCTGTTTGCTTAGCATTCTTCCGTAGTTTTAAAGGTATTTTACATTTTATATTTGATTCATTGATTAAATTTAGATAAAATAAGATAAATGAGCAAACTGAGATATAAATTATCATTATATTTTACATTTATATATCATTATCTAATATACGATTGATGACCCAAGCTAAAGTTTATTTTTTCACAAAGAATATAAATATAATACTCAAGATTTTTTATATTAACAATCGTTTACTCCAATGAATAATTCTATCCTTCGTTATTTCAAAACATTCTCTCTCTCGCTAGCAGACTATTCTCTCTCTCTCTCTCTCTCTCTCTCTCTCTCTCTCTCGTTCTTATTTCTCTTCCCAAGTCTCTTCTCAATAAATTCCTTCCCTCATCCAAATTAATTTCACTATTTTCTCGTTGCATTTGACAAAATAAATTTCGTTTCTTGATTGAATGATTTTTATCATTTTTTTTCTATTATTTCATGTAGTGAATTATTTTGTATACTGAACTATTATGCCCCGAAAAACCTGTCCAGACAGGTTGAACCTACCTATTCAATACATATAGAGAACCTTTCTATTCATTAAATACTCGAATATTTTTATTAAATACCTTTGAAAAATAGAAATATATTAAGAAAAGATTCATTTATACTCAAAGTGAATTTAAATTTTTCTTTTTATTTAATATACCATTGCATTGCATTTGCAATGCTCAGCTGTTTTGTCATATCGGATGGGAGAAAGTAACTATTTGCAAAACATCTGTTGATTGTACTGAAGATGATTCCATATCATTGGGGTCGAAATATTTACAAATAAACGGATAATACGCACTGTTTATTTTTTGGCCGACGGTCCTTATAATTAAATTGATCAACCTTACGGCCATCTACAAACTATTATTTAATTAATATTTTATATTTAAAAAAAAATATAAAACAACCGATTTTCGTAATTTATTTATTTTTCAAAAGTGTTTTGAAACTTTTTAGTAAATTTTAGAAAAGCATTTAATTATCAATTGAACAATGTGTGTGTGTCTGTGTTCAATATTAAACAGACACACTATTCAATTTTTTTTTAACATTCACACTTTTTTCTCATTCATACTCACACTCATACACACATTCACACAGTCTTCTTGACAACTTAGGCCATATTTTTTGACGATCTTTTGACGATAACCGTTGTATTGAAAATATCTATTGGGGGTTCAGGCATTTCTATTTAAGCCATCTGGTATCCAAATGGTTTAAATAAAATCATCGGACTGCCTGGGGTCCGAACCCGCGACGTTTGGTATAAGAGGTAGGCACGCTACCTACTACGCCAAACCCGGGGGCACATTGTTCAATCTAAAGCATGAAAGAATTGAGCTAGGAGGTTGAAATTTTATATTTTAGTTAGGTATCTTTCCCGACGCTCAAAATAAGCTTTTGAACAAAATCGGACAAAAAGTACTAGTACTTTACTTAGTAAGAGTGAACAAAAAACACAATTTTTATTTTACTAAATTAAAGCCCATTTTATGTAGATTATTTAGAAAAAAAAATTCTTGAATATCTCATTCCCTTTTTGAGATATTTTCTTTAGCGCTAAACCATGTTTGCATTTTCAAAACTAAAAGAAAATCAACTATATGATTTTTACTTTCTCTTACCTATGTATATATGTAATATATATATAGAGAGAAAGTATTGGTTTCATGTCAAAAATTCGATGTCGAGATTTTGATGGATCTTCACGTTTTGAGGTCCCCTGAATCCAAAAAAGTGGTTTTCGCGACATGGTCTGTCTGTCTGTCTGTCTGTCTGTCGTGTGTGTGTGTGTGTGTGTGTTCAATTTTAAGCATGAAGGAATTGAGCTATGAGGCTGAAATTTTATATTGAAGTTAAACACCCCCCGGGACCGACAAAATAAGCTTTTAATCAAAATCGGCCAAAAAGTACTAGTACTTTACTGATGTACTTTTTCAGTTTTTTTCGATTTTCTCAAAATTCGCTCTAACGATTTTGATTAAAATTCAAAAATCAATTATTTTTTAGATGCTCTTTCAAATGTATATTCTCGTTTTGCCCTCAAAATTGTTTGAAGCACACTTTACTCTTGTGCTTCATAGGAAAGATAGGAGAAATAAATGGTTGCCATGGTAACCGAATTTAAATCTTTTCTTTTTATTAGATTAAAAATCAATTATTATTTAAACGCCCATTTTTTTTTTCGGAGAAAACATATCTCTCTCTCTCACAAAACTATCTTCTCTCTTTCTACGCATTTTAAATTTTTCTACCTTATCTTCGCATTTGGCCAATGTTAATTTCCTATAGGGATTTGTATGTTAATTTCGATTCAAAAGGGGGTCCCCTTTGGAACTTTTTACGCATTTAAAATTTTTTTTTCCAATTCTTATGAAATTTTGTATTTATTTACGAATCTATATTGTGTATAAAATGTCCAAATATGAGATTAAAATTTTGAAAAATAACCATAGTTTATTTGAAGCAGTCAACATTTAAAATGCAAGTTTGAAACTAAGGTGCTATGGGAAACTAAATATATCTCGACACAAAAAATCTGGTGTGACCAGCACAGTGTGCAACTTTCTCTTACCGAAGGGTAAGAGAAAGTTGTGTGCTGTGCGCCAGTCACACCAGATTTTTTTACTTTCTCTTACCTCTATATATATATTAATATATATAGAGAGAGAAAGTATTGTTCTATTTTAGGGTTAACTTAGATTCGTGATATATATTTTTTTAAATTCTTTATTGTTTAAAGAACCTACCATAAATATTTCATCAAGATTGGGTGTCAAATAAATAAATGAGAAATTATTTTCTCTTCCATGTCACATTTTGTTTGGCATTATCGAAGCCACGAAAATTGAAAAACATCAAAACTTTAAAATGCAATAACTCGAAAACTAAGTGAGATAAAAAATCGAAATTTGGTGCTATTACTTATCTCTATATATAGAACAAACATACCAAGTTTCATAAAAATCTGAGATTTTGGGTGAAATGGTCTGGTTGAACTGACCCTTAACTACTGTATTATATAGAGTTTCAAGATTGATGTTAGTATGATTTATTATTAAATAGAATTGATGTTCTTGTTACCTATATACATATTTAAACACAGATATGGATATTATTTGGCCTAAAAGGGCTGCTAGATTTGTTTTTGGAAAATTTGATAGATTTAGTAGTCCTTCTTTGATGATTAGAGAGTTAGGGTGGGCTAGTCTATTAGAAAGGAGGGAGTGGGCAAAATTGAGGGTAATGTTTAAGGCGTATCAAGGTATTAGGAGTTGGGAGGAGATAACAAGTAGATTTCGCGAACCAAATTATTATAGTAGGGTTGATCATAGGAGGAAAATTCAGAAGCCAAGATTCTTGAAGAATGTAGGATTGCATTCGTTGGTAGGATCTGGAATTGATTTGTGGAACGGTTTGTCTGTCACTACTTGGGATTATAGTCCTCTGCCCCCTATGATTAAATCTATAATAAATTTTGTCAAGTCTTAATGTGCTAGTTGTGTGAAATTTTTATTTAGTTCTTGATCGCAGAGAATATTTGAGGTAGAGAGGTCATACCATCCTTGTTAAGGTTTTGGCCAGGTTTTCCTTAACAGCTTAAGGCGAATGTCGGGATGGCTAATGCGACGTTTACTCCTGGTCTCGTGGCTTGCGTGAATTTTTTTTTTTTTTTTTTTTTTGATATTGTTTTTTTTTATTTCTTTCGATGGAAATGCATGAACATGTTGATTGTTAATCGGCATGCATTTCTATTTATTTATTTATTTTCTTTTTTTTTTTTTTTTTTTTTTTTTTTTTTTCCTTTTGTTTTGTTTTGTTGTATTTGTTATTGTATTTAAATTTGTATTGTGTTTGTTGGACCTAGCCACCGAGGACTGGTGCCTCTAAGCGGGTCGTAATAAATTTATTTATTTATTTATTTATTTCAAGCGACCCATTTGAGTTGAAATATGAAAATTTTGGTTGGATCATTTGGAATACATCAACCCAAAGACCTCGAGTTCGATTCCCTGAGGGGGAATATTTCAAGTTAAAAAAAAAAATTCTATTAAGATTTATACAAGAAATTTTCTTTAGGCAAATTGAAAAATATATTTTTAACTAATTATTTATATTGTATCCTCTCTCAAAATTTCAAAGAGATACTGAAATTGTTGAATGAATTATGTTTGATTGTATAATTGATAGTAGATTCACACCTTTTAGACTTCCCAAATGAATTAATTATTATTTTTTTATTTTTTACTGACCAACTCATCGTACTAAAGAATAGTATAAATAATGCTAACATGCCATTTTGTCGGATTACCACAAATTAAGGTAACTTGTCCTAAACAAAACCACACGTTTTGATTATTTCCATGACTGTGTGTCTGTTTAAAATGTATTTTCCACTTATAATTGATAAATTTCGTTTAATACAGATAACTGATTAAATTTAATCCATGTATAACTTTGCCCGCCAAACGTAGGCTGGATAGGTAAAGTTAATATAATCGTAAACTGAAGCTTTCAAAATGCGTTTAGAGATCGCCAGAATCCATTTAAGTACTTTTGGATGATGTCTGTGGTAATTTTTAGTTTCCGATAGTAGAGTACATTTGACAAGATGTAAAATTTATAAACTGAAAAATATTTATATTTTGTTACCATGGCAACCATTTCTCCTATATTTCCTATGAAGTACAAGAGTAAAGTGGTCTTCAAAGGATTTCAATGGCAAAATTAGAATATACATTTTAAAGAACGTCTAAAAAATAATTGATTTTTGAATTTTAATCAAAATTGTTGGAGCAAATTTTGAGAAAATCGAAAAAACAAAAACTACATCAGTAAAGTACTAGTACCTTTTGGTCCATTTTAATCAAAAGCTTTTTTTTCATGCCCTATGAATGTCTAACTTAAATATAAAATTTCAACCTCCTAGCTCAATTCCTTCATGCTTTAAATTGAATTCACCTGTCTGCTATTTCATAGGAGGATCCATACTTCTCTTCTAATTATATATACCCACACAACAGCGGAGTGTCCGTCTGTCTGTCATGCTTTGTGTAACCAATTTCCTTTTTGAATTTCGAAATGAATCTTATATAGTACAGGAGGTAATGGAGAGTCCAGGAAAAAAATACTAGGGTCTCCAAATTCTCGACGCGAAGGCGGGTGGAGCGGCTAGTTTTTTAGTTTCTCTTATTATATTAATATATATTCAGAAACTCTAATAGAATTTATGAGTAAAATGATATATAATATTTGTATTTAAAGATAAAATTTTATTTATTTATTATTTATATTTGAAAATTTGCTTTTGTTTATTTTATTAATCAAATACGATATAGTACTTCAATCACATCTTAGAATAGTTACTCGCTTGGCTTAGTCCGACCATCTATTCATTTTGAGCTTAAAGGCCTCCGGGGTCGTCTCTCTATGGTCCCACCATTTCTCACCATCTTCTTTTTTCTCCTCCTTTAACGGGTTAAGTCAACAATTGGAAGAAACTTGTGGTCACAACATATCGCGTCAATCAACAGACAACGAAAACGTGCGAAAATAAACAAAATCTTGGCTTAATGTTAGCTGCTGGCGTGAGATAAACTTCCTCTTTCCCCTGTTCATTTTGTTAAAGCCCTTCCGGTCCTCTCTGTTTGTCTTTTTAGCTCAGAGTAGTGTATACTCACTCCCTTTTTCTCTGACCCTCATTTTAATTCAGTCATCCAAACGAACCAACCAACGAACCCCTTGTTTCCTGACTTAAGCAATTTCTGAAAATATAAATTTCGAATGATGACACCGTTTCTTTAGGATTTCTCTTGAGATTTTATTTAAAAAAAAAAAAAAAAAAAAAAAAGAAGGAATAAGAGAGCAGCCGGTGTAAAGGACAAAAAGAGGGCATTTTGTAAGCCAATATAGCAAACATTCTTTCTATGACCTCTTCTTCTAAATTTTCGCACATATAATTTTTTTGAATAAACTATTTCATTGGGTATAGGAGACTTTGCAGCCAAGGAAATTAAATAAAAAACTTATTTAATTATTAATCGTCGACGTTTCGGTCGCAAGTCACGACCTTCCTCAGGACGATTAATTGTTAGAATACAAGGTTGACAGTATTATATTTAATTATCATTGTAAGTTATACAATTTTTAATTGGGCTGTATGTATTAAGAGTAACTTGTTCGCTTATGACTTATTACAATCAATGGATAAGAATCTTGATACATAAATACGTTATTTTTTGTTTGATGCACTAAAAATTTTTTTCTCCTCTAACTTCTATAGAGATGAACATTCATAGTTCACTATTAGCCGAAAAATTCTTTAGTCGATTGGGTTGCCTTTTCACAGTTTTTAATAAGGATAACATTTCTGAATTTCTCTTAAAACAATTTTATTCACAATAATTATCTCTCTCATACACCGAATTTTTGCTAAAATAATATTTTCATTAAATTTCAATATTCATTTTACTGACTTATCATTTTCCTTTTCATAAATTTATATAAAAGTTATATATTAAAAAAAATATTTGCTCATAAGCCTAAGCAAATACGAATAATATCTTCATAATTTATCTAATGTAATTAAATGATAAAAGCTAACTTAATTATGAATATAAAGCTCTCTATAACTGAGAAAATGTTTAAAATAAAAGGAAGAGAAGTTGATTAGAATTATATAGTAATAAAGGAAGGATCCTAAAGAAGACATTTTCACTTATCTTAGTTAATATTTTTGGTCTGTGCTTCATGGATTTTCGATATTTTATCATAAATATCCTAATATTATAATTAAAATATTATACATTATATGATCATATACCTGCATAGAATTTCCAGGCACCAAGCCCATGCGCTCAATTGTTCTCAAATATTACTTTCTCTTAGCCTATATATGAAATATATAGGAGAGAAAGTATTGCGATCATGTCAAAAATTCGATGTCGAGATTTTGATGGATATACATGTTTTGAGGTCCCCTGAGTCCAAAAAAGTGGGTCCCGCAAATTGGTCTGTGTGTGTGTGTGTGTGTATGTATGTGTGTGTGTGCGTCTGTATGTGTGGACAGATTTTTAGCATGAAGGAATTGAGCTACCGGATTGAAATTTTATATTTAACTTAGGTACCTTCCCACACGCTCAAAATAAGCTTTTGAACAAAATCGGCCAAAAAGTACTAGTACTTTACTGATGTACTTTTTCAGTTTTTTTCGATTTTCTCAAAATTCCCTCCAAGGATTTTTTTTAAAATTCAAAAATCAATTATTTTTTAGATGCTCTTTAAAATGTATATTCTCATTTTGCCGTTGAAATCTTCTGGAGACCACTTTACTCTTGTTCTTTTAGCATGAAGGAATTGAGCTACCGGATTGAAATTTTATATTTAACTTAGGTACCTTCCCACACGCTCAAAATAAGCTTTTGAACAAAATCGGCCAAAAAGTACTAGTACTTTACTGATGTACTTTTTCAGTTTTTTTCGATTTTCTCAAAATTCCCTCAAGGATTTTTTTTAAAATTCAAAAATCAATTATTTTTTAGATGCTCTTTAAAATGTATATTCTCATTTTGCCGTTGAAATCTTCTGGAGACCACTTTACTCTTGTTCTTCATAGGAAAGATAGAAATGGTTGCCATGGTAACGGAATTTAAATCTTTTTCTTTTTATTAGATTAAAAATCAATTATTATTTAAATTCCCATTTATTTGTGTCTTTAATTGCTTAGGAGAAAACATATATATATCTCTCTCTCTCACTTGCAAACATTATCGCCTGTCTCTCCGCCTTCTCTCATAGGCCTAATGTTAATTTCCTATAGGGATTTTTATGTTAATTTCGATTCAAA
The DNA here is from genome assembly GCA_023213315.1 of Euborellia annulipes. NCBI lineage: Eukaryota > Metazoa > Arthropoda > Insecta > Dermaptera > Anisolabididae > Euborellia > Euborellia annulipes. The sequence goes on from JAKCPI010020850.1 coordinate 10,545, forward strand.
AGGGGGTCCCCTTTGAAACTTTTTAGGCATTTAAAATTTTTTTTTCCAATTCTTATGAAATTTTGTATTTATTTACGATTCTCTATTGTGTATAAAATGTCCAAATATGAGATTAAAATTTTTAAAAATAACCATAGTTTATTTCAAGCAGTCAACATTTAAAATCCAAGTTTGAAACTAAGGTGCTATCGGAAACTAAATATATCTCGACACAAAAAATCTGGTGTGACCAGCACAGTGCGCAACTTTCTCTTACCGAAGGGTAAGAGAAAGTTGTGTGCTGTGCGCCAGTCACACCAGATTTTTTTTTAGAAAATTTTCTCTTGTAACCTTTATTCACTTATTATATTAATGTATATATTTTATAAATAATTAAATAATAGCCTAATACATTTTTTTTTTTTATTAAGAAAACATTCACACTTTTTTCTCATTCACACTCACACACATTCACACTGTCTTTTCGGCAACTTAGTCCCATAAGACATTTACGATAACCGTTATTGATTTAATAATATACTTATATGGGGTCCAGGCGTTCTTATTTAAGCCATTTGGTATCCAATTGGCTTAAATAAAATCATCGGACTGCCTGGGGTCCGAACCCGCGATGTTTGGTATACGAGGTTAGCACGCTAACCTCTACACCAAGCCCCGAGGGCAGCCTAATACATAACTTTCGTCATATTCAACTAAGTTTCTGACTGTATCTTGCTTAACAAACACCTGTTGAAAAATTGAAACTTTAATAAAATATCACAGAATACATATAATTAAATATGGCGAAAGCTATGTATATTATTATTATTATTATTAAAGACTCAGCTTTCTCCCACTATAATAGATGAAGGGTGAAAAAATTTTACCCGAAACATTCCAAAAGATAATTGAATGTTTTGATTTGAATGATTTGAATCCTATTATTTGTAAACAAAGCCTGAAGTTGGGAATTCTTATTTTATTCGTTAAATCCTCGTTATTTGTACTTTTGATATTGTTCTAATATTGATATAAGATTTTTATCTTTCTCTCTTTTGGTTTTACTTGTCGACCGCTTGTTGTCTGGGCTGGATAGCAAAAACCACTTATCAAAAAGTGTTTAATTTGGATTCAGGGGGGGGGGGGGGAATATAAAGGTCAAAAGGCCAATCAATAGAGAGAGAGGAAAACAAACATTGGTGTTATTGGCCACCCCCCATTTGTGTTATTCCCGTTAGTGAGCCAATCAACCGATTAGATTATAAAGTATTGTAAATTGTAGATACAATATGGAATCAAACTTTGATGACAAACTCCCACACTTTTCAAATAACGCACACAATCACAAATCAAAAATTCAAATATTTATTTATATTCTTTAGGGGTTTTTTTCCCCCAAATATTCAATGAGAATTATTATTAACAAACTAGCTGCATTGCACACTTTTGGAGCAAAAAATAGTTTTTTTTTTTTTTACATTCACACTTTTTTCTCATTCACACTCACACTCACACTCACACACACATTCACACTGTCTTTTCGGCTCAAAAAATAGTTATTTGACATAGAAACCATCATATTTGGATAAAATAAACTAGACTAAAAAAAAAGCAAACGTGTGGGGACGTGGGACCTCCGACAAGAACGAAACGCCTTTTCTTCAACTCCGAATATAATTTAATATAAATATTATTTAAAAAATAAAATAAATAATTTCTTTTTTTATATAATATAGAAAGAGATAGAAAGATATTTCTCTAGAGCCGGTGGGGGTTAAGCGTGGTGGCTTCGGCTAGCCTCGCTTTTCCTCCTCCGGCGCTAGAACTCTGTAACGCTTTTTTGTTACGTGACGAATTATGCCATTTCACCCTACTGTAAGCCGCGTAAAAAAACTTGGATCCAAAAGTTTATCGTTCTAATCTCTGATATGAATTATTGTTGCAAAAATTCTCACCAAAAGTCCATTCGATTCCGGTTTTAATTTGTGATACTGGTTAGCCTTTACTAATCAATATCAACTATTGTCATTTACTCTCTTGAGAAAGTTATATTAAAGAAAAAAAATTTTAAATTACCGCTACACTAATGCGTTCAAACTAAATTTTCCTTTGCATACTATTATTTAACTTTTGACTTTTTACTAATATAAATTTTAGACTATTCTAAACAAAATTAATGAATATATATTTTTTTTTCAGATATTGAAGAATTGAACTTGGAAACGGGAAATCGAGCGACATTTGAAAACACCGGAGTCAACTCGAGCTTGGTGAGTGAGTACTTTCTATTATTAATTTTATACTTTTTTTACTATTCACACATTTTTACTGCAACACCTACTCTGGTAAAACTTAATTAAACAAAATTTTGTAACCAACTAAAATACTAACAAGTGAAATTTCGCAAACTAATTGAATATGGAAAGAGAAGAGACTAGTTTAGGGAAACAGCGCCTTAAACCAAGCAAGGGGTTCTGTGGGATAGAAGAGGGAGAGAAATGATAACGGGGACAAAATCATTTAAAAATTTTAAAAGAAAATTCAACTAGACTTGAAATATTGGGAAGATACAAAAATTAGCAATTTTCTAAAGATTTTTTTTTGCTTTCTCTTACAATGTTAGCCTATATATTGGTATGTTAATATATAATTTATTATTAGAAATAAAAGTATTGTATACACGTTTTGAGGTCCCCTGAATCCAAAAGGAGGTTTTCGCGACATGGTCTGTCTGTGAACAAAATATCTCAAGAACGAAAAGAGAAAGTTGAAATTTTATATTTAAGTTAGGTCCACCCCCCCCTCCCCCGGGACGTGACATTCGTGTCATGAAGCTTTTGAACAAAATCGGCCAAAAATTACTAGTACTTTACTGATATACTTTTTAAGTTTTTTTCGATTTTCTTCAAAATTCGCTCCAACGATTTTGATTAAAATTCAAAAATCAATTATTTTTTCGATGCTCTTTAAAATGTATATTCTCATTTTGCCATTGAAATCTTCTAAGGACCACATTACTCTTGAACTTCATAGGAAAGATAGGAATGCAATGTGTAACAAAAGATAAATATTTTTTTTTACCCATGTTTATAAATTTTACATCTTGAATTCTAATATATCGGGGAAACTAAATATATGTCGACACAAAAAAGTCTGGTGTGATAAGCACATACCTTTCGATTACCGAA
>JAKCPI010020851.1:0-17324 GCA_023213315.1 Euborellia annulipes
ATTTATTTATTGAAAATACATAGTGCCGATGGCTACCGGGGGGCGTTCCACACGCTGATTGCATGGGGTCACCAATCCCGAGCTTTCGCCGTGCTTGGCATCACTTAACCGCAACGATTGTGGTGACTGTTGTTGGCTTTCTCCGTTGCCAGGCCTCCCGGCATCCGAAAAGTTGCCGCACGAAAATCTTTAACAGTGACTCTAACAATGGACAATGAAATGTTTTTTGACTCTTCTGAAAAATAAACAAAAATGGAGTTAGGCACTTTGCTAATTAGATCGTCGATATTCAAATTTTTTTTTACATTAGGCCATTTAAGACTTTAAACGATACTTGTATGTTTAATATGGGGGTCCAGGCATTTTTTTTAATCTATTTAAGTAATTTGGTATCCAAACGCCTTAAATAAAACCATCGGACTGCCTGGGGTGCGAACCCGCGACTTTTGGTATACGAGGTTAGCACGCTAACCCCTACACCAAGCCCCGGAGGACTATTAATAAATATTGATTTCTGCTCCCTAGCATTCTTTGGAATTCTAATATGCGTATTATATCTAAATATCAGTCATTTAATTTTAAACCTATATACGTTATTAACTTATAGGTATTTTATTTTATTGAATATATTCAACAGGGAGAAAGTAATTTGGGACTGTGTCGTAATTAACAGAAGCAAACTCATTGGTAAATGCATTAATACGATAACGATTTTATTGAATTTTTTATTAAAATAAATCTAAATAATAAAATTAAAAAGAAAAAAAAAATAGATTTTTTTTTCTCAAATTAATCATATTTATAATAATAATAATAATAATTTAATATAGGGTCTATATAAAAAACATATGGATGCTCTTTTAATTGATTTATTTTATTATAAAGACGTTCCGATTATTCTGTCGCACGCTCCTTACCTGAGAGCAAAGATTGTATTGAGATAATTTTTAAATAATCTCTCTTCAGGGCTCTTTGGGGGGGGAGAGACATTGACGTCATCACCCCTCCAGCTTCCAAATTCGTAGACGCGATCTCCAACTGAAATATTATTCTTTGCTCTATTATGATTGGCCAAGGCCTTGGCCTATCAGCCTTCAAAGAGCCCTACTCTCTTAATAAGAAGATGCACAACGCGTCCTAGGTCAGTGGCCAAGCAGGCTCGGTACTGTTTACAGTGTTTCCGCGTTAGTTTGTGTTAAGTGCATATCCAACATGGCTTCCACCTATCAGCACGCAGCTGTTTGCTTAGCATTCTTCCGTAGTTTTAAAGGTATTTTACATTTTATTTTCAAATCAATGATTAAATTTAGATGAAATAAGATAAATGAGCAAACTGAGATATAAATTATCATTATATTTTACATTTATATATCATTATCTAATATACGATTGATGACCCAAGCTAAAGTTTATTTTTTCACAAAGAATATAAATATAATACTCAAGATTTTTTATATTAACAATCGTTTACTCCAATGAATAATTTTATCCATCGTTATTTCAAAACATTCTCTCTCTCGCGCTAGCAGACTATTCTCTCTCTCTCTCTCTCGTTCTTATTTCTCTTCCCAAGTCTCTTCTCAATAAATTCCTTCCCTCATCCAAATTAATTTCACTATTTTCTCGTTGCATTTGACAAAATAAATTTCGTTTCTTGATTGAATGATTTTTATCATTTTTTTTCTATTATTTCATGTAGTGAATTATTTTGTATACTGAACTATTATGCCCCGAAAAACCTGTCCAGACAGGTTGAACCTACCTATTCAATACATATAGAGAACCTTTCTATTCATTAAATACTCGAATATTTTTATTAAATACCTTTGAAAAATAGAAATATATTAAGAAAAGATTCATTTATACTCAAAGTGAATTTAAATTTTTCTTTTTATTTAATATACCATTGCATTGCATTTGCAATGCTCAGCTGTTTTGTCATATCGGATGGGAGAAAGTAACTATTTGCAAAACATCTGTTGATTGTACTGAAGATAATTCCATACCACTGCGTCGAAATATTTACAAATAAACGGATAATACGCACTGTTTATTTTTTGGCCGACGGTCCTTATAATTAAATTGATCAACCTTACGGCCATCTACAAACTATTATTTAATTAATATTTTATATTTAAAAAAAAATATAAAACAACCGATTTTCGTAATTTATTTATTTTTCAAAAGTGTTTTGAAACTTTTTAGTAAATTTTAGAAAAGCATTTAATTATCAATTGAACAATGTGTGTGTGTCTGTGTTCAATATTAAACAGACACACTATTCAATTTTTTTTTTTAACATTCACACTTTTTTCTCATTCATACTCACACTCATACACACATTCACACAGTCTTCTTGGCAACTTAGGCCATATTTTTTGACGATCTTTTGACGATAACCGTTGTATTGAAAATATCTATTGGGGGTTCAGGCATTTCTATTTAAGCCATCTGGTATCCAAATGCTTTAAATAAAATCATCGGACTGCCTGGGGTCCGAACCCGCGACGTTTGGTATAAGAGGTAGGCACGCTACCTACTACGCCAAACCCGGGGGCACATTGTTCAATCGAAAGCATGAAAGAATTGAGCTAGGAGGTTGAAATTTTATATTTTAGTTAGGTATCTTTCCCGACACTCAAAATAAGCTTTTGAACAAAATCGGACAAAAAGTACTAGTACTTTACTTAGTAAGAGTGAACAAAAAACACAAAATTTTTATTTTACTAAATTAAAGCCCATTTTATGTAGATTATTTAGAAAAAAAATTCTTGAATATCTCATTCCCTTTTTGAGATATTTTCTTTAGCGCTAAACCATGTTTGCATTTTCAAAACTAAAAGAAAATCAACTATATGATTTTTTTTACTTTCTCTTACCTCTATATATATATTAATATATAGAGAGAGAAAGTATTGTTCTATTTTAGGGTTAACTTAGATTCGTGATATATATTTTTTAAAATTCTTTATTGTTTAAAGAACCTACCATAAATATTTCATCAAGATTGGGTGTCAAATAAATAAATGAGAAATTATTTTCTCTTCCATGTCACATTTTGTTTGGCATTATCGAAGCCACGAAAATTGAAAAACATCAAAACTTTAAAATGCCATAACTCGAAAACTAAGTGAGATAAAAAATCGAAATTTGGTGCTATTACTTATCTCTATATATAGAACAAACATACCAAGTTTCATAAAAATCTGAGATTTTGGGTGAAATGGTCTGGTTGAACTGACCCTTAACTATTATATAGAGTTTCAAGATTGATGTTAGTATGATTTATTATTAAATAGAATTGATGTTCTTGTTACCTATATACATATTTAAACACACATATGGATATTATTTGGCCTCAAGCGGCCCATTTGAGTTGAAATATGAAAATTTTGGTTGGATCATTTGGAATACATCAACCCAAAGACCTCGAGTTCGATTCCCTGAGGGGGAATATTTCAAGTTAAAAAAAAATTCTATTAAGATTTATACAAGAAATTTTCTTTACGCAAATTGAAAAATATATTTTTAACTAATTATTTATATTGTATCCTCTCTCAAAATTTCAAAGAGATACTGAAATTGTTGAATGAATTATTTGTTTGATTGTATAATTGATAGTAGATTCACACCTTTTAGACTTCCCAAATGAATTAATTATTATTTTTTTAATTTTTACTGACCAACTCATCGTACTAAAGAATAGTATAAATAATGCTAACATGTCATTTTGTCGGATTACCACAAATTAAGGTAACTTGTCCTAAACAAAACAACACGTTTTGATTATTTCCATGACTGTCTGTCTGTTTAAAATGTATTTTCCACTTATATTTGACAAATTTCGTTTAATACAGATAACTGATTAAATTTAATCCATGTATAATTTTGCCCGCCAAACGTAGGTTGGATAGGTAAAGTTAATATAATCGTAAACTGAAGCTTTCAAAATGCGTTTAGAGATCCCCAGAATCCATTTAAGTAGTTTTGGATGATGTCTGTATGTGTCTGTGGTAATTTTTAGTTTCCGATAGTAGGGTACATTTTTTTTATACCCCTCTTTCGGCTGCAGAGGCCATTAGGGTTTTTAATTTTACATATATATTAATCACATTTATAATACCCATGGCTACCGGGGAACGTTCTACACGCTGATTTCTGGGGGTCACCAATCCCAGATTTCGCCGTGCTTGGCATTGCTTAACAGCAACGATTGTGGTGATAGGGTACATTTGACAAGATGTAAAATTTATAAACTGAAAAATATTTATATTTCGTTACCATGGCAACCATTTCTCCTATATTTCCTATGAAGTACAAGAGTAAAGTGGTCTTCAGAAGATTTCAATGGCAAAATTAGAATATACATTTTAAAGAACGTCTAAAAAATAATTGATTTTTGAATTTTAATCAAAATTGTTGGAGCAAATTTTGAGAAAATCGAAAAAAAAAAAAAAAAAAAAAACTACATCAGTAAAGTACTAGTACCTTTTGGTCCATTTTAATCAAAAGCTTTTTTCATGCCCTATGTGTGTCTAACTTAAATATAAAATTTCTACCTCCTACCTCAATTCCTTCATGCTTTAAATTGAATTCACCTGGCTGCTATTTCATAGGAGGATTCCCATACTTCTCTTCTAATTATATATACCGTATATATACACACACATAGCGCGGAGTGTCCGTCTGTCTGTCATGCTTTGTGTAACCAATTTCCTTTTTGAATTTAGAATTGAATCTTATATAGTATAGGAGGTAATGGAGAGTCCAGGAAAAAAAAATACTAGGGTCTCCAAATTCTCGACGCGAAGGCGGGTGGAGCGGCTAGTTTTTTAGTTTCTCTTATTATATTAATATATTCAGAAACTATTGATATAATAGAATTTCTGAGTAAAATGATATAGGCCTATAATATTTGTATTTAAAGATAAAATTTTTTTTATTTATTATTTATATTTGAAAATTTGCTTTTGTTTATTTTATTAATCAAATACGATATAATACTTCAATCTGCCCACGGGGCTTGGGTAGTCGGTAGCGTGCCTACCTTCTATACCGAACGTCGCGGATTCGGACCCCAGGCAGTCCGATGATTTTATTTAAGCCATTTGGATACCAGATGGCTTAAATAAGAATGCCTGGACCCCAAATAATAATATATATTCATAACGGTTATCGTCAAAAGTCTTAAATGGCCTAAGTTGCCGAAAAGACTGTGCGAATGTGTGAGTGTGAGTGTGAATGAGAAAAAAGTGTGAATGTTAAAAAAAAAAAAAAAAAAAAAAAAAAATCAATCACTTCTTAGAATAGTTACTCGCTTGGCTTAGTCCGACCATCTATTCATTTTGAGCTTAAAGGCCTCCGGGGTCGTCTCTCTATGGTCCCACCATTTCTCACCATCTTCTTTTTCTCCTCCTTTAACGGGTTAAGTCAACAATTGGAAGAAACTTGTGGTCACAACATATCGCGTCAATCAACAGACAACGAAAACGTGCGAAAATAAACAAAATCTTGGCTTAATGTTAGCTGCTGGCGTGAGATAAACTTCCTCTTTCCCCTGTTCATTTTGTTAAAGCCCTTCCGGTCCTCTCTGTTTGTCTTTTTAGCTCAGAGTAGTGTATACTCACTCCCTTTTTCTCTGACCCTCATTTTAATTCAGTCATCCAAACGAACCAACCAACGAACCCCTTGTTTCCTGACTTAAGCAATTTCTGAAAATATAAATTTCGAATGATGACACCGTTTCTTTAGGATTTCTCTTGAGATTTTATTTAAAAAAAAAAAAAAAAAAAAAAAAAAAAAAAGAAGGAATAAGAGAGCAGCCGGTGTAAAGGACAAAAGAGGGCATTTTGTAAGCCAATATAGCAAACATTCTTTCTATGACCTCTTCTTCTAAATTTTCGCACATATAATTTTTTTGAATAAATTTCATTGGGTATAGGAGACTTTGCAGCCAAGGAAATTAAATAAAAAACTTATTTAATTATTAATCGTCGACGTTTCGGTCCATGGAATCCATTGATTGTAATAAGTCATAAGCGAACAAGTTACTCTTAATACATACAGCCCAATTAAAAATTGTATAACTTACAATGATAATTAAATATAATACTGTCAACCTTGTATTCTAACAATTAATCGTCCTGAGGAAGGTCGTGACTTGCGACCGAAACGTCGACGATTAATAATTAAATAAGTTTTTTATTTAATTTCCTTGGCTGCAAAGTCTCCTATACCCAATTCAAAGTCTACAGACATTTCTCATCACTAGTTAAACTATTTCATTATTATAAATAAATAAATAAAAGTAGGAAAGAATTTACATTAATAAGAGGGTAAAAATAAGAGCTGCAGTTAAGGTTATACGTAACTAGTGCCGCTTTAAAATATACAACTGTCAAAAAAATGAGAGGTTAATATGCCGGGTTGCAAGAACGTATTTAACGGTTCGTTAAACGCTTTTGTTGGTTTAAACCTTTCGCTAAATAATTTTGGGTTGCAAGATCGTATTTAAAGATGATTGGTTCGTAAAAGCTGTATTTAAACAAAAGGTTGAAATTCGGAGCTTTAAACTATAAAGTATCCACTAACCTGATTAGTTTCATTGAAATAAATAAGAATTTGGTGACTATATTATCACGCGAGAGAGGTAAGATATAAATACATTAATTTAATTGAGTTTTCTTTAGTTTCTGAAACGTATTAAGCGATATTATTAATTATTATAGATATTCATTCGATGAAGAGAAAAAGTGAGGTTATAGTATATTCCCAGTTTCTTTATAATTTAACTGAAAGTCAGAGCAACCAACGTATTTATTATTTTTATTTTACGATATTTAAATATTTAAACATTTTTTGTTTTGTAACCTAATATTAACAATTAAAATTTAAAGAATATAAATATAATTACTATTTTTATTTCTTTTATAATTTTGGTACTATTATAAATTATACAATTTGACAATGCGCCCTTGCGGTCAAATGGCCAACTACATAGAAAGCTGTCATTTTCGGGGGCCCAATCGTTTTGCATCTATCTATATATCTTAACAGTAGGGAATAGTTAACCGTTCCTTTAAAGTTGCTTTAGCAATAGCCTATAATTTTAAAGCCCAAAGCGATGTTTACTAACAGACTTTTAAATGTTTACAGAACTGTTTTCTTGCAACCCGGCATAATAGAGGTTTTTTCTCCATTTTTTAAGAAAAAAATGTCCACATTTGTTTACATTCCTGATGTAAACAAAAAATTAAAATGTAAACAAATGGAAATTAAAAATTAAAAAAATTTAAATACGGTATTTAAAAAACCGGAAGTGCTAGGGACCAAAACGTATTTTTCGTCGAAACAGTTTTTTATGCTGAATACGTATATGTAATTATTATTTTTCTACGGCCTTTAATTCAGGCCGTAATTTTTATGCGTACAGACAGACGGACATACAGACAGACACCGGAATCTCTGCATAAGCTCTCTCCCTTAGTACTACGTACAGTGAGGGTCAATATTAAGTCCCACCCATGCGTTTTCAACTTGTGATTATTTCATGGTTTTTATAAAAGAAAATGAATATCTTTATTGGAAATTTTCTAGGTTTGAACCATAAAAGTTTCCATTAAACAATATATATTTTTTTTAAAACAATAAAATAATCACAAGTAGGAAACGCATGGGGACTTAATATTGATCCTCACTGTACAGTGAGAGCTAAAAAATAATAAGAATCTTGATACATAAATACGTTATTTTTTGTTTGCTGCACTAAACATTTTTTCTATTAACTCCTCTAATTTCTAGAGAGATGAACATTCATAGTTCACTATTAGCCGAAAAATTCTTTAGTCGATTGGGTTGCCTTTTCACAGTTTTTAATTTAAAACAATTTTATTCACAATAATTATCTCTCTCATACACCGAATTTTTGCTAAAATAATATTTTCATTAAATTTCAATATTCATTTTACTGACTTATCATTTTCCTTTTCATAAATTTATATAAAAGTTATATATTAAAAAAAATATTTGCTCATAAGCCTAAGCAAATACGAATAATATCTTCATAATTTATCTAATGTAATTAAATGATAAAAGCTAACTTAATTATGAATATAAAGCTCTCTATAACTGAGAAAATGTTTAAAATAAAAGGAAGAGAAGTTGATTAGAATGTATATAGTAATAAAGGAAGGATCCTAAAGAAGACATTTTCACTTATCTTAGTTAATATTTTTGGTCTGTGCTTCATGGATTTTCGATATTTTATCATAAATATCCTAATATTATAATTAAAATATTATACATTATATGATCATATACTGGCATAGAATTTCCAGGCACCAAGCCCATGCGCTCAATTGTTCTCAAATATTTTTTAGAAAATTTTCTCTTGTAACCTTTATTCACTTATTATATTAATGTATATATTTTATAAATAATTAAATAATAGCCTAATACATTTTTTTTTTTTTTATTAAGAAAACATTCACACTTTTTTCTCATTCACACTCACACACACATTCACACTGTCTTTTCGGCAACTTAGGCCCATAAGACATTTACGATAACCGTTATTGATTTAATAATATACTTATATGGGGTCCAGGCGTTCTTATTTAAGCCATTTGGTATCCAATTGGCTTAAATAAAATCATCGGACTGCCTGGGGTCCGAACCCGCGACGTTTGGTATACGAGGTTAGCACGCTAACCTCTACACCAAGCCCGAGGGCAGCCTAATACATAACTTTCGTCATATTCAACTAAGTCTCTGACTGTATCTTGCTTAACAAACACCTGTTGAAAAATTGAAACTTTAATAAAATATCACAGAATACATATAATTAAATATGGCGAAAGCTATGTATATTATTATTATTATTATTATTAAAGACTCAGCTTTCTCCCACTATAATAGATGAAGGGTGAAAAAATTTTACCCGAAACATTCCAAAAGATAATTGAATGTTTTGATTTGAATGATTTGAATCCTATTATTTGTAAACAAAGCCTGAAGTTGGGAATTCTTATTTTATTCGTTAAATCCTCGTTATTTGTACTTTTGATATTGTTCTAATATTGATATAAGATTTTTATCTTTCTCTCTTTTGGTTTTACTTGTCGACCGCTTGTTGTCTGGGCTGGATAGCAAAAACCACTTATCAAAAAGTGTTTAATTTGGATTCAGGGGGGGGGTATATAAAGGTCAAAAGGCCAATCAATAGAGAGAGAGGAAAACAAACATTGGTGTTATTGGCCACCCCCATTTGTGTTATTCCCGTTAGTGAGCCAATCAACCGATTAGATTATAAAGTATTGTAAATTGTAGATACAATATGGAATCAAACTTTGATGACAAACTCCCACACTTTTCAAATAACGCACACAATCACAAATCAAAAATTCAAATATTTATTTATATTCTTTAGGGGTTTTTTTCCCCGAATATTCAATGAGAATTATTATTAACAAACTAGCTGCATTGCACACTTTTGGAGCAAAAAATAGTTTGTTTTTTTTTTTACATTCACACTTTTTTCTCATTCACACTCACACTCACACACACATTCACACTGTCTTTTCGGCTCAAAAAATAGTTATTTGACATAGAAACCATCATATTTGGATAAAATAAACTAGACTAAAAAAAAAGCAAACGTGTGGAGACGTGGGACCTCCGACAAGAACGAAACGCCTTTTCTTCAACTCCGAATATAATTTAATATAAATATTATTTAAAAAATAAAATGAATAATTAATTTCTTTTTTTATATAATATAGAAAGAGATAGAAAGATATTTCTCTAGAGCCGGTGGGGGTTAAGCGTGGTGGCTTCGGCTAGCCTCGCTTTCCTCCTCCGGCGCTAGAACTCTGTAACGCTTTTTTGTTACGTGACGAATTCTGCCATTTCACCCTACTGTAAGCCGCGTAAAAAAACTTGGATCCAAAAGTTTATCGTTCTAATCTCTGATATGAATTATTGTTTCAAAAAAATCTCACCCTAGTCCATTCGATTCCGGTTTTAATTTGTGATACTGGTTAGCTTTTATTAATCAATATCAACTATTGTCATTTACTCTCTTGAGAAAGTTATATTAAAGAAAAAAAAATTTTAAATTACCGCAACACTAATGCGTTCAAACTAAATTTTCCTTTGCATATTATTATTTAATTTTTGAATTTTTACTAATATAAATTTTAGACTATTCTAAACCTTTAATTAATGAATAATTTTTTTTTCAGATATTGAAGAATTGAACTTGGAAACGGGAAATCGAGCGACATTTGAAAACACCGGAGTCAACTCGAGCTTGGTGAGTGAGTACTTTCTATTATTAATTTTATACTTTTTTACTATTCACACATTTTTACTACAACACATACTCTGGTAAACCTTAATTAAACAAAACTTTGTAACCAACTAAAATACTAAGTGAAATTTCGCAAACTAATTGAATATGGAAGGAGAAGAGACTAGTTTAGGGTAACAGCGCCTTAAACCAAGCAAGGGGTTCTGTGGGATAGAAGAGGGAAAGAAATGATAACGTACACAAAATCATTTAAAAATTTTAAAGAAAATTGAAATCTTGGGAAGATACAAAAACTAGCAATTTTCTAAAGATTTTTTTTTTTCTCTTAGCCTATATATTGGTATGTTAATATATAACTTATTATTAGAAATAAAAGTATTGTATTCACGTTTTGAGGTCCCCTGAATCCAAAAAGGAGGTTTTCGCGACATGGTCTGTCTGTGAACAAAATACCTCAAGAACGAAAAGAGAAAGTTGAAATTTTATATTCAAGTTAGGTACCCTCCCGGGACGTGACATTCGTGTCACGAAGCTTTTGAACAAAATCGGCCAAAAAGTACTAGTACTTTACTGATATACTTTTTAAGTTTTTTTCGATTTTCTCAAAATTCGCTCCAACGATTTTGATTAAAATTCAAAAATCAATTATTTTTTCGATGCTCTTTAAAATGTATATTCTCATTTTGCCATTGAAATCTTCTAAAGACCACATTACTCTTGAACTTCATAGGAAAGATAGGAATGCAATGGTAACAAAAGATAAATATTTTTTACCCATGTTTATAAATTTTACATCTTGAATTCTAATATATCGGGGGAAACTAAATATATGTCGACACAAAAAAGTCTGGTGTGATAAGCACAGAACATACCTTTCGATTACCGAAGGTAAGAGAAAGTTGTGTGCTGTGTGACCAGCCACACCAGATTTTTTAAATACGATATTCTCTATTAAGAAGTCTAGGCATATTTATTTATATCATTTGCTATAATTGTTACTTATAGTATTTTAATTTTTCATCTATCTTCAATTTGTTTTAAATAAATTTTCATTGAATTACTTAGAAGCTCCCATCCTTGACTTGATAATCTAGTCAATATCTTCAATTTCTCAGACGTGGTGTGGAATCGATGAATGAACGTTATAAATATTTAGATTAATTTATTTTTTATATGATCTTAGGCAAAATTTAAAATAAAATTTCTTTCTTTCTCTAATAATATATTTATGAATCGTGATATTAAACGAAATAACCAAATGAATTAATTTTTTTTCTCTCTCTTTATGATTTTGCAAGTTTATTTTAAATTCTTTTTTGTTTCCTAAATTAAACAGCGAATTTTTTTTTTTTTTTAATTGGAAACACAATACATAACAAGTTAGAATTGTTAAGAATCTAAAAACGGATTTCCATTGGTATTCATTCTACGATTAATAAATTTGAGTATTCAAAAAAAAAAAAAAAAAAATGGCTTTAATGACTACCAATTAAAAACTTTTTTTTTTATCGGGGATATCTTTTAATTACAATGGGAATTTTATATTAATCATAAATTTGATATCTGCCTGTTGATAGTAAATAATATTAGAATAAATACATCTGGCATGAGTTTTATTTAAATTATTTTTATTATTTTTTTTTGTAACTAGCCTATAAATTTGAGTGAAAAGCAACTTTGCCATCCATGTGTGCGCTCCAGTCCATAGAGACAGGGATGCATATATATCCATGCAAATCTGCTGGCAATTTTTATCAAAATGAAATAACGCCCTGTGTGTTTCCCCATCATGCCGTAATTTCAATATTTTGTTCTTGTTGTTGTTGTTGTTTTTATATTCAGAACCAGAAAAAATATGATACCATTAGTCTTTATCAACTATCAGGATAAAAAATAGCTGCCACATGCATAACACACAAACTTTTCTTTCACATACACATTCAGTGATATTAAAAATACATTTCATAATTTAATTTTTTAAATATTATTAAAAACATGTCCGGGAATAAAAAATAAAAATAAAATTTCTACTTCGCACTAAATTCTAATTTATCAACTTAAAAAGGTGGAAATTGGATAATTCAATTTCGTAAATAGGACTCGAAAAGGTCCTTTCAGGATATTTTTTGGAATCTTATACCAATTGATGAAGAATGTAATGTGGCTGTGCAAAAGCGGATCCAGAGGATTTTCTCAGGGAGGGGGGGGGTTAATCTGGTGTGACTGGTCGCACAGCTCACGATTTTTTTCTTACTTTAGATAATTTAAAGGTGCATTCTGCATTTGTTTACCAGAATATAAATACAAATCACATTTTTAAAATATTATATTACAAATATTTAAAAAAAAAAAATTTGCTCAAATCTCGGTGGAGAGGGGGGGGGGGGGGGTAATTACCCGCGTGTATCCGCCCTTAAGGCTATGAAGAATTGAAGAGATGTGATGTGGAGGAAGCAACCAGGAAAGAAGCCTCTATTAATCAAACATACTCCTCTAAAAAAGACCATCTTGATCCATCTTCAATAGTAGTCTAAGATTCTTAGACAAATGAAGATGGTTTAAAAATTTGGCCGAAACGTCTTGTTTAGAGTAGTTTGCTTAATCAATAGAAGCTTCTTTTCTGGCTGCTTTCCTCTACAACACGTAAACTTATTTCTTTTTATATATTTATATACATAGTTAATTAAATAATTTTTCAAAATTAATGTTAAACATTCAATTTAATGTTTGCTTGTGGGAAATCAAGAGTCGCCAAAGTCCTAATGGAACGAAAATGTGAAATTTCAACAAACATGTTACACATGATATTTCAAAGTAACTAAACTATTTTAAATTAAATTAATGTTCAAATATGTGGAATATATACACATGTTCGTTAATAGAAAAGAGAGAATTTATTTTGATGACTAATTTAAGAATGGTTAGAATTACATAGTTTGTAAATATTTAGTTCTCAAATTAGATAAAGCTGCTATTAATACTTTTAAATTGAAAATTAAAAATCTAAATTCTCGTATAGCCCTCAGGCTTGGCGTAGGGAAATGAATGAATCCGATACTTTTTGATGGATATAAGTACATGTTTTGGAAGTCCAAAAAAGTGGGTCCCACAAATTGGTCTATCTTTTATATTTAAGTTAAGTATCCTCCCGGACACTCAAAATAGGCATTTGAACAAAATCGGCCAAAGAGTACTATTACTTTACTGATGTCCTTTTTCAGTTTTTTTCGTTTTTTCTCAAAATTCGCCCCAACGATTTTGATTCAAAAATCAATTATTCTTTAGATACTCTTTAAAATGTATTTGAAGAATTTAAAGTGGCTGTTGTATTTAAACAGTAGATAGGAAAGGAGAATGCAGCCAGGTATTGAGTCTCCACGAAATTAAACTCTCTGTTCAGGAAACAGTTTCGGCTTTAATGAGATAAAACCATCCTCAGTCCAATAGTTGAGAGTATGAACTCAAATAGCGAAGCATTGAGTCAATAGTGGAGTTGTCATAAAGTCTGTATTATTATACATTAATTGTTTGTACAAAAATACAATGCAATGCTTATCAGTAATATATACAGAGCGCCAAGTCAGAGATACAAAGTTGTTTTGATTAATTAAGCCGAAACTGTTTCCTGAACAGAGAGTTTAATTTCGTGGAGACTCAATACCTGGCTGCATTCTCCTTTCCTATCTACTCTTTAAAATGTATATTCTTATTTTGCCCTTGAAATCTTTTACTTAACTCTTGTATTACTTATGAAATGACAAGTGATCAAGTTTGGAACTAAGGTGCTATGGGAAACTAAATATATTTCGACACAAACAATCTGGTGTGACAAGCACAGTACACTACTTTATCGGTTTCTTATTATTTTTTATTTTTGAATAATAAATTGTTCTCGTTAACTCGAGCCAGAATTATTTCTTTTTCTGTATCAAGCTATAATTTAATTTAAAAGCGTTGGCTGAGACAAGTCACAATTAGAAAAAACACTCATGTATGCTTTTTCGTTTATTCATATGGATTTTAATTATGAATAATTTATCAGGTTAAATTGATGAAGCTTTTAATCTGAACTCATCCGAAAAGTTAAGTGAGAAAGGCTGTTTTTTTTTTTTTTTACCCACCACACTGACTCAATTAACATGAGAAGTGGAACCGCGAAGCACTTGTTCTCTTTGTGTTTGTTTATACGAAAGGGTGGTCATGTCGTAGATGAGCTGATTTGCAAATTCAAGAGCTCATTGTAAATTGTTTCATTAACTTAAATGGACTCTTTAAAAGGATATGGGAATCAAACGATGCCTTCTATCAGTCTCAAGCTCCATTTATACCGTCCTTTTTGGGATTAAGAGTAAATAAAAGTCTCACCGCCATCCATTTTGTTTGTTAAAAAATGCTCTTTTCGACGTCTTAAAAATTTTTAAAGAAAAAAGGTAGCGATATATTATACTATTAAACGAGCAATGTATTTTTGTTTGTTTGTAAGCATATCAGTTTTAAAATCCACTATGATTTTGGTGTGTGTGGCACTCAAAAAGTCCATGCTGATATTTCTTAAAAATTCCTTTATGCCAGTTAGACCATACCGGCTATCTTTAGCCGGCATTTTCTTTTCTTCTTTACCGACCCCTTACTGAAAGGTAGTCGAATATATTTCCGATTTACTTTATTTTTCATAAAAAGTCTCAATTTCAAGATCCAATCGCCCATGTTTATAAAGGAATAGAAGTTAGTATTATAAAATTACAAAACATTTAGGAAATATTTCTACTTAATATAATCCAAAAAACTCACCGTTGGCACTAGTTGAAACATTCTTAAATTTAATTAAACATCTAGTTATAGATAAATAAATAACACTCGGTTAAATTTCAAAAGGACAAATTGAGTTTGTCATAGTTCTGTCATATTAAAGTCGAAATGCGCATAAGCTAACATAAAATAAAAATTTTTGAAACTTAACCTTGTGTTATTTATTTATCTATAATTAGATGATAATTTAATTAAAATTCCTTCTTAAGAAATTATTCAAATTTCTTATAGGTTTCTCCTAATTTATCAGGCAATATTTCATGTGATTTAGGACCTGTATAAACCGCGTAGCCCGAGTAAAAATAAATTATGGTATCATTGTTATTTTCTCCTGTTAATTATTCTAGATATATTGTCCGAGAAATTGCCCCCAATTCTCAAATATTTATAAATAAATTCTTTTAATATTTATCTCCGTCCTAATTATTTTTAGTCTATTAAAAAAATTATTCATTCACCTGAGCAGTATTTGGCTTTGATCATTTTTTAAAATAAAACACCTGTTTATATATATATATAATATTGATATATATTGGTTTTAAGCAACAAGTCTTTTATTTTTAGATAATAATCGATCGCCTTTAGGAGAGTTTATAAAATAAGTTTTCCTTAGTGTTTTTACTTAGAGTAAAAATAGAGGCAAAAATGTCAACTAATTATATTTGTGTAGATACTTTTTAGAAACAGAGAAACTAATTATCATGTTACTCTATTTTTGTTTATTTTTCTTATTCTAATTGCATCTTTTTTTTCTCTCTCTCTTTTGCTAATTCATTGAACCAAATAAGTGTTTTTTAATTTTTCTATTATTTGCTCGTTTTTAATAATTTTGTTTGAAAAGGTAATGAGAATTGGAAAATAACAATTTATTTATTAAAAGTTGAGAATATTTTAAATTATATCGTTAGGGGAAAGAAAAAATGATTATTTTTTTCATAGAATTCATGTACAGAGAGTAAATATTTCTCTCTCTTTTTGAATTCAAATATTAAATTTATTTATTTATTTCAATTATACTCCCTCGAAGAATGCTTTTTTTGTAGAATTTCATTCTAGTTCAATAAAGTATTTTTAAATAAAATAAAATATTAACTAGCCGCGAAGCCCGCCTGCGGCGGAGCCTCACCTATTCTTTCTTAATCAAGTGCTTCAATTTTTCAGTCAACTCATTTCACACAATTAATAATAAAACTACATATGTGGCTTATTAAAAACTAGTACTCTTAGCTTTAAAGGAAATCTATCTATCTCTATATAATGGCGGAGTGTCCGTCTGTCTGTCTTTAATTTTTATTTTTTAATTTGTTGGAAAAGCCCTTAAATTTTTGGCATAAAATAGTCTCAATAGCCTACAAAAAAAAAAAAAAAAAAAAAAAAACATTCCCCTATTATTTACCCCTGGCGCAATGGTCAACTTCCTGATTTAAGACTACAAAATTTCAACCGGAAGTTGGCCAAAGAGAGCGTGACAGATTGGTATACATAGACACTCTGCTTATAATAACAACAATATACATATGAAATTTTGGAGTTTTGGCTTTCACTGTTGTTATCATTAGTAAAAGAATTAGATTTTCGGGTTTAACTGTGGTTTATTTGTAAAAATTACAACGTTTCGGCCACTCATTCTGTTGCAATTCAGCTAAGATTACAAAGGTTGTTACATCTGTGACAATCTCAATTGAACTGGTTGAGAAAACAAGATGGCTGCCGCTTCTCGACCTGCACGCCATCTACACATGGCATCCACAGATGGCGTGCAGGTCGAGAAGCGGCAGCCATCTTGTTTTTCTCAACCAGTTCAATTGAGATTGTCACAGATGTAACAACCTTTGTAATCTTAGCTGAATTGCCACAGAATGAGTGGCGAAACGTTGTAATTTTTACAAATAAACTTTAAGCCGGAAATCTGAATTCTTTGCTACTATATGAAAATCGTTATTTTCCTAATTTTAATATATTTTATAATTATGCAGTCCTAAATAAAATGAATTTCTAACTTCTCAATTGGATAGCCTATCTTCCGGGATAACTTCTTTTTTTGCAGTCTACCACAATTTATTGAAAGAAAGAAATATTATACGTCTCTCTATTGAAATTATAAGCCCTTTGGAGGTTTAGATTGTTTCTCTAGTTCTCTATCGAAATCAACCTTCTCTTTTCTCTAAGTCCCATAGGATAGGAGAGATAGATAGATGGTGATAGA
>JAKCPI010020852.1:0-74598 GCA_023213315.1 Euborellia annulipes
TTTTTTTTTTTTTTTTTTTAATAATTTCTCATCGAGTTTTACGGATTTTTTTCTCAATTAAATTATTTTCTTCGCTTCTTTCTTATCCGTTAATATTTATATTGTATTATAATTAATTAATTTGCATAATAACAGGAATATTTTTACGATCACGAGTTTAAATAATAATGCAATTTTCGTGGCTATGCTTCACCAAAAGACAGTGCCAAAAATAAAAAATAAATAAAAAAAAAAAAATGTCTGGATGCAATTTAAAACACTATTTTCGAGTCGTTTCCAAAAGTCTTTTTTGCTATCTTCAGTGGGTGAGAGTAAATATGACTTTTTTAGTCTTTTCGGCCATATCACATTTATTTATATCAACTGATAAATAAATATTCATCGGACTTCGGAGATCTGAATCCAGTCCCCTTGGTTTTTGAGATTATTAATATTGACATCTTTAAAGTCTCGGCCACGGGAGAAATAACACTTTGTTCTAAACGTCTCGAAATATTACTTTACGTTTTTATAACGTTTCACTTTCAATTTTAATATAATATTAATCAAGGAAAGGTCGCAGGAGCAGAGACTGGCAGCCAGATTTTTTTCTTTAAATATTTTATTGAGCCGACGTTTCGGTCTCGATAGAGGCCATCTTCAGAGCCCTAGCTGCCTAATGTAAATTATATATATTTCCTTATATATATTGGGACTCCGTAAGTCATAATAGAATCTATAAGAATCTGCCAAAAATAAAAAATAAATAAATAAAAGAAAGAATTTTAACAATATCATATTAATAAATTACATTCTTGCTATAACTAAAAATTGCACGATTCTTTCCAATTCAACCGCCCTTGATTGGGATAAATTTAGCTGGGTATATAATAGGGCTAGGTAAAGCCAGGTTGTAGCCCCCAGAATCGATGAATGCTTTTGTCGTCACAGCTTGCAAGTAGCTGCGTCATCAGGCCATTGATGACGTCTGGAATGCCCTTTGCCCTTTCATATTTACCTCACAAAAGAGTCTATTTTTCCTCATTTAGATCTTTCCCATTAAAATTAGTTCAAAGTTCATTTCATAAATATAATCTTCCCTTTTGGAATATTAACAAAAGAACTTTGGGATATTTTGAGTTATTTTTGCCTATTTAATAGATAATAATTTGGTCAGCTGAAATTTTTAAGTATTTTCACTTTTCTTGGTCTATAGAAAAATATTTATATTTTCTTACCATTTCTTCTATCTTTACTATGAAGTAGCCTACAAGAGTAAAGTGTGCTTCAAACAATTTTGAGGGCGAAATAGAAATATACATTTTAAAGAGCATCTAAAAAAATATTTGGTTTATGAATTTTACCTAAAAATCATTAGAGCCAATTTGGAGAAAATTGAAAAAAGTCCATCAGTAAAGTCCTAGTACTCTTTAACTGATTTTATTTAAAAGATTATTATCGAGTGCCATGGAGTTACCTAACTTAAAAATAAAATTTCAACCACGTAGCTCATTTCATTCATCAGGGGCGTATATAGAAATTTTTTTCGGGAGGGGTCCGAACTCAAAAATTTTTCTCTGGAAATTTTTTTTTTAAGAAACTAAATTGTTTTTCACACGAAATTTTTTGCGAAACATTTTTTCTTTTGCGCAACCAAAGTTTTCCATCCTGCGGAAAAATCTGTCTGTATATCCCTATATATGTATATGTGTTTGGGAAATTTCGGGGGGGGGCGGGCTCCCCTTATATACGCCCCTGTCATTCATAAATACACACAAACAGACCGGAATTCACTTTTTTGAACTCACGGAGCCTCAAAACGTGTATTTTCATCAAAATCTCGTTTAATTTTTGACATGAATGCAATACTTTCTCTCTATATATTAACACATTAATATTTAGGTAAGAGAAAGTAAAAATTATTTAATTACTTTAAATAATTATAAAAACTATTATTTTCTGTAATAAAGTTACTCGCCAAATTTAATTTTAATAAATAAAATTTTTAAATTATTCTTAATGGTAACCCTCAGCACTTGTTTTGCCCTTATTTGGCTTTAATTTCTCTCGACGCCAGTCCTAAAGGGTTAAAATATAAAGGTGGGGGAAAAACCCTGGCTCCAAAGCGAGCATTCCTTCTCTCTCTTTCGCACTCGCATGGACCATTACTAAATATGGCGCCCTCCTCCCCTCCAAACGCTCCCTCCCCACTCCAAGCGCTCCCTCCCTACCTCAGGCGGGCGACATGCAAAGGCGCGCTGCTCCACTAGGGTCAGTGTCTCTCAAGCAGTGCTAGAGAAAACTTGGTGTCTATATTGATAACCACTTGACTACTGTGCAGGTGGATTTCCTTTCTTTCACAAGACAATGGGCCGTGCCTCGAGGTGAGTTTGCTCTTATTTCCCTAATCCATGTTTGCATTTATCATATAGGGTATATATAAACACGGCATAGGAAAAAATACACGTGTAATTTTTGAAATGTTTTTTCCTGTTATTATAAAAGCTTCAACTAACTAAAAGCATAATTCAAGAATATTTAGGATTTAATTGACGAACTAAGGTTGTATTTATGTGAGTTTCACATAAATACAACCTTAGTTCAAAACGTTTCACTTGAAATACACACCGCAATCCTTAAATTTAATTGTAGTTTTTAATAAAAATTCTCTAGTGGAAAATTGAATATTAAATCTTTTATGTTATTGTGTTAATTTATTTGTAAATTGGTTCTGAAGCCTTCTTAATTTAATAAATTTGATGTAATCACAAAAGGATTTACAATTCTAATAAAAGAATGAATTGAATTGTAAATTCTTTGTGATTGTATCAAATTTATTACCTGAAAAAAGTTCATAGGATAAGTTCCTAAGATAACATACTTAAACAGAAAATATTTATTAATGTAAAAACTTCAATTATAAAATTTATTTATTATCTAATATTATAAATTCAGAGTCTAAATATTTAGAAAAATCCATATGTTCCTCATGTTTTTTTGATAATAGTAAATTTTCCAAAATCGAAAAATTTCGATATGATCCCAATATTTTCTCTCTATATATTTCATATATAGGTAAGAGAAAGTAAAAAAAAAAATTTGGTTTGGCTAGTGTTATTTGTAAAAATGAGAAGTCACTTGTGAATATTTCACACAAATGTAAAAGGTAAACTAATACTTATTTATTAGTTAAAACTATTTTCTTAATGAACATTTTTAACAGGTCTAGAATCCAAGTTTTTTTTTTTTTTTAATTTGAAACCATTTTCATTCTGTTCATAAACCAACCAGACTTACTTTCCTCTTCCATTGTATAAATAATTTTACATGGAAAGGTGATTTTAAATTTTATTGAATAAATCTACCGGCTAGCTTAAACTAATTAAATATTCATTATCTTATTAATCTCTAGACTAAAAAAATTAATATTAAAGTCCAATTGCAGGGATATAAAATTATCAGATATAATTATAAATGTTAAATCGTTCGATATATATAAATTCTAGTTTAATAAATTAATGCTCTGTTACTAAAATGTCTCGAATTAATCATATTAATCGAGAAAGCTTGAATATTTATTAGATTATTTCATGTTTTTGTGTTTCATATAATTATCAACTAATTTCAATTTGAGAATTATGGTTTTTTTTTTTTGTGAAAGTGTGGGATAAATACTACTAATTGATAATGAAGAGTGGATGAAAGAAAGAGAAATGGATAAAATTTGTATGGCCTAAAAACCATTATGGACCTTTGAATAAGAAAACTTTAGGTGTATGTACTGTACTTTGATTTTCAAAAAATCGATATATCATTAAACCATAAATTACCGATTTATATAACTATCAATAATCTCAATCACAATCTTTTTTTTTTAATCTCGAAATGATTAGGTAGTTGATTCATATTCTGAATATAGGTTTGATTCCCAGCCAAATCCAACTTTTTATCTAATTTAATTACTTTATTGACTTAAAATACATATTTTTTTAAAAACAATTAAATTCATTTAATTCAATTAAGTATGAATTAAAATAAATAAGGCTGAGAAATGGCAATTAGAATACTAATTTTAACTATTTAGATTAGAAAAAAGTTAAGAAAAAAAAAATATCATTAAATGAAAATAGGGGACAGCCTGATGGATATTATTGAAAAAATAAAAATCTGGAGATGATTTTCAGGCCAATTTATTTGAATTATCTCTTCCCGCTATGAGTCACGTTTCGGAGTTCAAACGACTCCTTCTTCAGGACCATGTGGGCTTTAATTACAAATCATTCTTCGTCTGGCCCCATTACCTTTGAGTATATGTGCACTAGCGAAATTAATTTCGAATTCTTATGACAAAATTAAGGGCATATTTGATTCTTAAGCCCGTGTGGTTCTGAAGAAGGAGTCTTTTGAATTCCGAAACGTTGACTCATAGCGGGCGAGATAATCTCAATCAAATAAATTGACCTGAAAATCATCTCCAGATTTTTATTTATCTTCATCTTTCACAATCTATTATTTCCATTCATTTTTGAAGTTTTTTTCCCTTTTATTTGAGGGAAGTTTTAAACTAAAAAAAAAATGATGTCTATGAAGTGCAGTTCACACCAAACCCACTTGCCAATTTTCAAAGATTCTTTCCTGGTTTTTATTTTGGTAGGCCCTTTACCTCCCTCTCTACTTCTTTTGAAATTTTTTTTCTTTTTTTCAAATTAATTGGTAGCTAATATAATTTAAATCAATTTTTGTCGCTCGGATCGGTAAGAGAACTCTCTCTGGATTAAAAGAGACATTTCTGACTCCCAAGGCAAGAAAAAAAAATTGTTAAATTAAAAAATAAATAGGTTTATAGTTTAAATTAAATATAAACAATTATTATGTTTAAAAAAAATTCCGTATTTGAAAAATTTTTCTCTCCCTACATGCACTCGTTAATCGTTTATTTTATGTTTATATACGTACTTTGATTTTTTATTACATTCGAAAGTGGATTTACATTAACCTCATTTTAAATCTTTATTTTTATTTTTTAAATTAATATCGATTTAAAACATTATTGACTAAATATGATAAATCTATCTATATAATATTATTTCCATTTATTAATTAAAAATCGCCATTAACATTTTTCATATCATCTACCTTATTAAATAACTAAATTGGTTCAACAACTTTTATTTTTATTGAAAAGTGAATTAAGGTGGAATT
The DNA here is from genome assembly GCA_023213315.1 of Euborellia annulipes. Taxonomy (NCBI): domain Eukaryota; kingdom Metazoa; phylum Arthropoda; class Insecta; order Dermaptera; family Anisolabididae; genus Euborellia; species Euborellia annulipes. Next base: position 5,182 of record JAKCPI010020852.1, read on the forward strand.
GATGTTTTACTTAAAATAGTAAATCCCCCTCCTGAATTTCAATGTTAGACTCGCTTTAAGCGGATGCCTCCTCAAATTCTTGGATGAAAGGTCGGTGAAATAGATATTAATTCTAATAGCAAGGGTGCAAAATTTCATAGATCATTAGCTTATGGTACCAAAGGTCAAGGGCTCGTATCCCGTTTCATACGACAAAAATGTATTTCACTTGAATTAGATACCTAAGCAATTGAAATAAATAGAGACGGGATCCAAATGCCCTTCGAAAAAACCTTAAATGTTTTGAGACAAATATTTTTTTTGGGAATTAAATTTTATTTTTAATATACAATTTTAAAAATTAAAAAAAATTTGATTTATAGGTTATATGTAAAACATGGGAAAAAATTGATGTGCGACCAGTCACACCAGCTTACCTCTTTCCCCCCCCCCCCCCGCTCTACAAGAAACTCCTCTGGATCCACTCTTGAACGCCCCCCCCCCCCCTCCCCCATTTTAAAACAAAAACAAAAATTTTTGCTGCTAAAAAATTTATATAAAAATATTTTTTTTTATTTATTCTCATTTAATACATTTATTTAATTTATAAAACTAGCATTCATTTGGAAAATTGCTCTCTGTGGCTAATATTCGCTCCTCACCTAGACTAGTCCGCGCCTCTCTGCTTTTTTTTTTTTTTTTATTTCGCCCGTTTAGCCATACGTCATTCGGCCAAAATGTCTACAAAATAAATACATAAAAATTAACATAAACCATAAAAAATTAATACAATATGAAGCTAAACGAAAGCAAAGTTAATACCCTTCCCTGCTTGAAAAACGCTGCAGTAGGCCTACTTGAGATTTTTTTTTAGCAAAATGAATCAATGATCCCTTTCTAAATTAAGTTGATTATTTGTTTTAATCCTTTCTATCCAGTGGCGAATTCAGGGGGGGGCAGGGGGCCCCCCCCCCCCCAAAGCCTTCTCCAAAACAAAAAAATACCTAATGTTTTCCCTAATGATTTTTTTTTTTAAATAATAATTTTATTAACTCTCATAAATTCTAAAAACTAACAAAAAACTTATAAATAATTGAAAAAATCTCTAATATTTACGAATTTTGTATTAAAATTATTTTTTATTTCGAGGAAAAAAAAATTTTTTTATTTGTTTTTTATTTATAATTATTATATTATCTAAAAAAAATTTCTCCACTTGAAGTTTCTTGGAGAAGGGGGGGGGGGTTAATAAAAATTTTGGGCTCCCCCCAAGCAGAACTCCTGGCTACGCTACTGTTTCTATCTAAAAAAAGAATATTTGGTCATTATTTTTTATTTTTTTAAATTATTCATTATAATTTAAAAATAATACAAGTACAAATTTCTCTACAGGGAAATATTAAAGATGTCAATTATTCTAAGAGAATGATTTTTTTTTTAAAGATGATTAAAAATTAATTTTTTTTAATGGTTAGTGCACATGGTGATATCGTTTAGCAAGCCCGAGAGTGATAATGTTAAGAGAGCGTGTGATGTTGAGAGGTTTTCGTGTTGAAGAGGTGTGCGTCTTGTTTATGACCAAGTAGGCCAAGAGCCGGAAGCCAGCACGGATGCTGAGTCGCTCCATTTCCTTGGAGATAAAATTTTTATAAGGACTTTGCAATCTACCCTGCGGTTTATCCAAAACTCTGCGGTTTTTCATTTTTAAAGAGATAAAATATATATAGCATATACAAGCAAGTTTCAAACTATTCAATATACACCCGGAAATATTCTTTCTAGAGTCGATATTAAATTATTTAAATAGCGTGCAGGTCTCGTATCGACCCATTCATTATACCCTAATAAAACGTTTATTTTTTCTCCAGTAGTATACCATTATTTAAGCATAATATTTATTTTTTATTTTCTTCAAATATTCATTTCTACATATATTTTATTTTCCATCCACTCAGCATATCTTTCTAATAGGGCCAAATTAAATTGCCATTTGTTATATTTATTAATAAAAGTAAAAATAAACAATTTTTGTAAAAAAAATTAATACAATATTTTTAATTTATGGCTTTTAATTAAAAGCAGTTCATAATTTTTTAAAGTACAGTGAGTGAAAAAAAATAAATGCGTTTTATCATGTAATTGAATCGTTTATTTCAGAAACCACCTAAGTGCACTTTTTTCAACTTTCGGAAAACTAAAGAAAACAGTTTTGCTGCTTAAGTATAGATCTAGTCTCCTTCAAATATTTTTTTACCAAATCAAAAACAATCTATTGGGATAATCTAAAAGATGTATTTACCTTTAAATTGTACAGTAGCACCAAAAACACATGATTTGAAATTTTGTCGCTTAGGTGGTTTCTGAAATAAACGATTCAATTGTTCTATTCTACGTTTGAACCACAAAAATTGACATTAAAATTTTTTATATTAAAAAAAAAAAAAGACTATCGATGAAATAATCACATAATGGTGTGCTTTAACTTTGGCACTCGCCATACTTAAAATATTCTAATATCCTATTATTTCTTTGGTATTCAATATTTTAACTCTTTTGGAAATAAATGATATTACGACACGTCTTCTTTTAAAGTTATTATTGCGAAAGTTGAATATGTTTAAAATAAAGATGAGACAATGGTCGTCGTTGTTTTTGGTCAGTATTTAAAGAAGGGTTGAGAAAACACCCTTATGAAATAACTAAGAGTAATAATATTTATATTTTTAATATTAAGATATGACTTAAAAACTACTTTCTTATTTATAATCACAATTAAAATTAAAATTGAAACTCAATCCTTATTTTATTATAATTTTAATATAAAGACTATCTAATAGCTTTTGTTTTTTTGTTTGAATTGTGCATTATTTTTGTTTTCAAAAAATTTTCATCTAATATTTGGCATTTGATTAGGCCTTTTTACTCGTCTTCATCATTAAATCTAAAATTTTTTTTTATAATCTATCGTTTTCAGAGATTAATTTAATTAATTTTTTTTTTTAATTGCCATCGGGCCTTGGTGTAGTGGTTAGCGTGCTACCAAGGGCCGTGGGTTTCGTATCATGTCTCGACAATTTCTTTCAATTGGATTGGCTATTAATCCAATTGAAATAAATAGAGACGGGGTCTAAAAGGCCTTTGTTGCCGAAAAAGATCTTAATGAAATAAAAAAATAAAAAATAGTAAGTTTTTTTTGCTTTTTACTTTTTATTCAAGCATCTAAAATTTCGGTCTTCGATAAAATTGTTGGAGTGTGTTGGTATATATATATAGACCTATATATTTTTTTAATTCAAGTTCTTTTGGATTAGTTTTGAAGTTAGTTATAATCAAGACCGAATAGGATTTTATTTATTTTTCTCGAGTATTGCTCAGGGACTAAATAAATTTTTGGAAATTCCAAAACCCCCATGGATTAGAAATTAGAAACATAAAAAAAGTACATCGAATTTCTATATTTGTTAATGGTAAATGAATTCTGAATTATATTAGCTATTTCATCATATATTTACTGTTAAGAATATTTTTTTCCAAACACTACTAGTATTAATACTTCTCCCACTATACATAACATCATTTAATTTATTAATTTATTTAACCTTTTTATTTCTGTGTGACCCCACCTCTCTAATTTCTATTTTAAGTAACTTTGATATAAAAAAATACAAATGCTCTCCTCCGTAGGTGAGTTTCTAGTTTGACTGAGTAATAAACGGAGGCTTGGGTGCGGATCCCACCCGGACATCCATGTATTTTATTCACATCTCGCATTTAAATAAGCTTTGCATTTGAAAAAGCCTTGTTAAATAAATAATGAAACAATCTTTATTTCCATTACTATAGAGAGACTCATAAGGTACGATAAGGTAATATAATAAAATATGCAAAATTTCCATTTGCCACCGGAGTAATATCAAATACAATAACTTATTTTACAATTATTATCGAAAAAAAACAACAATGGATAATAGCGTATTCAAATGTGGATAAATCCTGATAAATTTTGACCATTGTGAGGATAATATCTTCGAAATAATGAAAAATAGCGACTTTTAAATGATTTCTTCAAAACATTCGCAATTGGCCTATAAACCAAAATACAAAAATTCTTTATCTTTACCTTAATCAATTATGTAGAAGTCTATATTTATTAATCCATTTTGATTTGAGTAAATTTAATTGAAATATTGATTATGTTGCTACAATAATATTCAACCATATACTTTTGGGTCCTCAATACGTGTATATCCGTCAAAATCTCGACATCGAATTTTTGACATGAATCCAATACTTTCTCTCTATATATATTAACATATGGACCGTTTATTTTGAAAGTGGTGTAAGTCCATTTTCTATTGTTTCGAGAAAATGAAAGGTTAACATATCTGTTTATTAAAAAATCTATTTACCGACCAATTTTCAATTGTACAAAACATGGGAATTTTTTAAGAAATTAATCACTAGCTAGTTATACATAGAAAATTTACATTAATTTAAGCATAAATTATATGATATCTCATTTTTTTTTTAATTGGACTTACACTTTACACCACTTTCAAAATAAACGGTCCATATATAGAGGTAAGAGAAAGTAATAATAACCATGACCTCTAGGAATCGAACTCAGGATCCCCAGCCTACCGGTGAGCACCCCTTTGCAACAGGCGACCTGTTCTTAAATACTAATTCTTTTCTTTTATTTAAATATTAATTAACCATCTTTGGTTGAAGTTCCGAAGGCCTGTTGGCAAAGGAAATATTGGTTTTTGTTTACAATTGTGCAAATAAAATGCCCATTATCTCAGATTTAGGTTAATAGCGCTTGGTTCCTTCTTGCATAACATCGTCCATATATTAAGGGGTTTCAGGCATATTTATTTATACTATTTGGTATCCAAATTATTTAAATAAATTCATCAGACTGCCTGGGATCCGAACCCGCGCCCCCTTTGACTATCATTATTGACATTTGTCAACATCTCTAGCCGTGGGGGGGGGGGGGGCTTACCCCTTGTTAGACTTTCAGGGAGCCATTATTGTAAATCACTTCTTTGCTTTTGTTCTTAAATACCAATTCTTCTCTTTTCTTTAAATATTATTTCCCAAAAGGCACTCTTGTTTGCTTATCTGATGGCGGCTAGCCTTCCACCTTCAATCTCTTCGATTGCCAAATGGACCACTGATGCATTTGGGGCTGGAGTACTGGAATGCGAACGACTCGCTTTAAATATAGAGGTGCGCAATGCACGTGTCTTTATAAGGCGGTCCTCCGGGTCCAACCGTCCTTGGCTTGGGCGGTCGCCGTCACTTCTCTCTTCGTTTCTCTTCGAGTGCTTATTTTACTTTTGGCCATCGTCATTTGTACATCCCAAATTGCATCTCCTCTCCGGCTTCACTACTTATCAACAACGTCATGGTCTTTTTCGGCTTGAAATATTCCAGCGTTCAAATCTTCGATGTGTTTTAGTATTTTTTATTTGACCAATTTCTTCAATGGCCTGTTCGTGTTGATCTGGATTTTTTTTCTCTATTGGTCTCTTTATTTTTAATGAGACATTCGTATGGTCAAGGATTTTGGATGATGCATGTTCTCCTTTTATAAAGTATCTATCCTCTTCAAAGGTACTGAATCATATTATTCACAAGAGGGAAATCCAATAAAAAAACTAACATGTAATTGTATTTTTTGGATTGAATGATATATATTGTATATACAGTGGAAATTTCCTTATTAATTATACTAATTCTTTTATAATCATAAATTATGTTAAAAAAGGACTGCATAACAAAAAAAACATTTCTTATCAAAGTTTCTTCCGGTCTTTATCAACACAAAAGTGTAAAAGCCACATAAATTTTGTTTCCCCTTTAATATTAATCTTTTTGTGAAACATCGATCAATCAGCACAATATTAATATTATTTTCTTAAGCTTATCTACATCTAATCACTCAACCAAAGCCAGGATGGGATCTTCTTCCTTTACAAACAAAATCGCCAGAGACAATATTTGCCTCCTTCAAAAACATAATTTCCTTGTATTTTTAATTTAGATTTTTTTTTCTCTTTACCAACTCTTAAATTGTGTATTTTTTGAAGTACCTTCATCCTGTCTCAATAATTCCTTGCTAAGTATTTTCTTTTTTTTTTCATTCTTAATAATAAAATTTAATTGAAAAATAAAAGGCCGAGCAGCTAGGTTTATTTCTTTAAGGTGCGCGCCTCGGGGTGCTAATTTTGGGAGTTTCCGGCGGCCACAATTTTGAAGCTATCGACCTCAAATTTTTTAAAATTAAAGCTATTCAAATTATCTACAACTTATAGAAGCCCTTTTTTTGATTTTCGAAAAAATAAATTTTTTTTTTTAGATTAATCGCATTAAATAAAAGATATTTTTAAAAAATCCGCTTTATAACTTGTAGGTAATTAAATTAGTAATCATTGTGTTAAAAAATAATTAATTTTATACCCTTAATTAATTAGCTGGAAACTTAAAAATGAAATGGAATAAATCCCTTGTATTCCTATGGGAAAAACTAACGCCATCTCTTGCCGCCTCGAGTCAATGGTGTTTTAACTGCTTTTCGAGACGCGCACCTTAATAGAGAACCCACAGCGACGTTTCGGTCGACTATGCGACCATCTTCATGGCTAGAGTTCAGTCATTAGAAAACCTCTTAAGTTCTTTGACAGACATTTCATAAAATTCAGGGGGGGCCCCCCCAGGGGGGGAGGGTTTACGATCTATCAGATATTATGCATTAAGCGCCAAAAGTCATATTGACTTTTGTCTGATCAAAACATCTATCACGAAATAAAAATATTTTCTTCCAACTTTTTTCGCCTTACAACAATCTTAAGTAATTACTATTTTTAATATAAAATTTGATTAGATCAAAAAGTAGAAAGGTGAAAGGAGAAGAGTTAGTGTACTTGCACCTACTTATTATTTCTATAAAAAGTAAAAATGACAAAATAATATTGGGACATGTAAACACCATCCTTTACGACCTAGATAACTACTCAATTATTTTTATATGATTTTTTTTTAGGTATGATTGTGTATTTCTCTTTCTCTTTCAATACCATATTCTTTTGTTGTAGAATCAACAAAAGTAACATATAGTAAAATTTGATTTTTTGTTTCTTTTTAATATATAAAATATTTTAATTTAATATAATTGGGGAATTGGGACTCTTGTCTTAAACAAAAGAAGTGCTACTTTCAGTATTTTATATCCCACATGATAAGATCCATATATATCATGGTCCCGAAGAAGGACTCGTTTGACGTCCGAAACGTCGATCAAAAGAAATTAAATTTTTTTTTTATTCTCCTGCAGATTTCCTTGTCTTTAAGCGCCCCATACACGCCGTACTTTAGTACGAGAGCCCGTCTCGGCTCGCCTTCAAACGAGCCAAATCCGCCCGTGTGTGGGCTCTCACGAACCGAGCCGAGCCTGAACAGATCCGTTTGGGTCTTCTGTCTCAGCTCGGGAGCAGATCCGCACTTATGTAGGCTCTCACGGATCGGGCTCGTGCCTCAGATAGGGTATTTTAATTTATTTTTGGCTCGGCTCAGCTCGTGAGAGCTCGTTTGAAGGCGAGCTGAGCCCGGCTTGTTCGCGTGTGTGGTGAAAAATTGCCGGATCCGACTCGCATACCTAATCTAAGTATGGCGTGTATGGGGCCCTTAAGAATTATTTATTATAGACCTATATTTAATAATAGGCAGGCAGGATCACGATCATTTTGGATCTAAATCCGATCCTATCCAGGATATTGGATTGAATTGAGATCTAGCTAGTCAATTTTATATTTATGTGGAGACAATCAAGGGATAAAGCAGCTTAGCTTATAATCCTGAGTTGAAGACAACTCAAGTTTAAATCCACTTCATGGCAAAAAATTATCCAACACTAATTGAGATGCCTTCTCCTAGGAAAGGAAACGGGAACCCATCTCAGCATTAATTATTCCCATAAAAGTTGCCCTTCCGAATAACCAGAACGTGTCAGAACTGAAAAGATATATATAAATTTTACTCGACTAATAGAAACGTTTTCGTATTTTTTTAAATTTTATTTTCAATATTAGATCCTACTAAATTTTAGTAAAAAATATCGCCGATAAGACAAGCTTTCATTTTGCTTTCCGCCGCCACCTGCTTATTCGCCAGCGATATCAGAGGCGTCAATACCATATTTGGAAGTGCTGTTGGCACTCGCTCTCACTTCGCTCCTCTCCAACGCACTCAATGATCTTTTCTCCTCTCCCCCCGCATTTCTTTAAAGATATTAGATACATAAAGAATTCATATCAATTATTTCAACTACGAAAATTATTTCCTGCAAAATTCAAATGGAAAATTTATTTTTTCTCCGGAAAAAAAAAATTCTCTGGATCTTAATAGCCATTAATGAATAGATCTCTCTTGTTTATTCAAATGCTAGTAAATTAATGTTTGTTTTTATATTTAAATTTAAATACTTTGGTGATGCCATTATCACATGACAATCTTTAGGTAAACAAGTATGAAATGCAAAAAAAAATTAATACATCGCTGCAGTAACTCGAAAATTCACATCTCATACACACATATGGACAGATTAAGATTACTTTATATTTTCGGAAGATATGGTAAAATTTTTCATGATCATTTTATTTTAACCCTTCTATTTTTTTTTTATATAGTAATGCACTGACTTGGCCTTCATTCTCTCATAGAGTGATTGCAAAGTGAGTGCAAAGATATATCAGATAAGATTTCAAGAATTTTATAGCTAACATACAGTATATTTTTTTTACCAAATAAATTTTTAGGTTTTTTTCTAAAGTAAATTATTTCCGCTTTTGAATGATAAGTGAGAAACGTATACTTCATCCAAAGAAATCTCTACATATTATTTTACGTCAAAGTTTTTCTAAAGTAAATATGAAAAGAATTTAAGACTTTAAGAAATTAAAACTTTTATATTATTCTTTTGACTATTGTGAATGAAAATATGTAGTTTAAAATACTACGACTTTAATTGATATCAAACTTTTCTTGCGAAAATTTAACAATTTTTAAATTTCAAGAGGATCTAAATCTTGATAAAATAATGGCGACATAATTTTTATTAAACTAATCAGTCTTCTTTTTTTTAATATCGAAAATATTGTAAAAAGTCAAGAATTAGTCAAATTTTTAATGCGCATTTTTAATTAATTACAATTCTAAAAAAAATCTTGAATTAAATTTTAATTCGAATCTTCTTATGGAATTTCTGCCTCTCTTTTGAAATGATAATTAAATAGGTTTTTCCTTGTGAATTACATTCCTGATTTGCTAAGCAGAAATGCGAAGGTCTGTCTGTCCAAGCAGCCACTCTGTCTCTCAATTCTCAGTCCCTCTTTTTCGCACATTACCAAAATGGGTATAAACCTTGAAAGGAACTCAATTTCCAAGGAGACCAAACGGGAAGAGAACCCATTGACGCACGAGTCTGCGATTTTTTTCGGTTCATTAATTGTTTTAACTTCCCCCGATTAAAGGAAATTTCAGAATTTTACTTTTTCCTCCTTTAGAATTGTTTTCAATTACCTATTAAAAATTAATGAATTAAATGGAAAATCACTTTTTTAAAAGGCTTGGGGAAGTACCATCGTAGAAAAACAATTGAAAATAGCAAATATTCAATGTGTCTCTTGTTATAGCCAGTCTTCATTTTTCACTTTAAATCAATTTTTTGTTTATATTTAAGTTAAATTATTCTTCCTTAAAGGTGCTTCTTTCAAGTGCCTCTTGGTGGAATTTCTTACTTGTTCTATGAAGTCTACTACAAACTCGGTGAGGGGGGGGGTTGGGGGGGGGGGGAACCTTAAAACTCGTCAGTTCATCAAATAAATAAATTTATTTATTAACGACCAAATCGATGAATCCCAATTGCGCGTTCAGTATGGGTTTCAGATAGTTACTTAGAGCAACATTAACTCATTATAAGAGAGCATCTGAGCATGGAAACGCCATTTTCTTTAATGAGCACAATGTATAATACTTAAGGGTGGCTCTTGGCCTTTGGCACCAGAAGATGCTCTACCTCTGAGCCTTAGGTCAAGGGCTATCCCCAACATTATAAAACATGAGTTCATAATGTTTTGCAATCTTTGTTGATAATTAATTCATAGAAAAATCTATACATTATTGATTTAATAATTTCAAGGCATTTTTTATTTCATATAGTTATATATTGTATTTGTTTTAAATATTATTTGAACCCCTGCTCGTGGCTAAACAGAAGGATCCCGTAGGAAAAAAAATTAACCCCTTACCCCGAGAAGCAAATCCTGGTTGCGGCCTCTAGATGAATTTACAAATATACCTTTATATTATTTTTATTTCATAATTCTAATAGTATCTGTTACTTGGTTTGTTGACAGGTCTGCCCTGCAGACTCTGCACAAGGTGAGCTCGAAGGCCCGCGAGCAGAACTACTTCTTAGGCGGTGTGACTCACGAGTGGGTCAGCTACTATGAGCAACGCATCGAGTCGGAGCGTAGCTGCCTCAACGAGTGGCATGCAATGGATTGCCTCGAATCGCGGAGGCCGCCATCACCGGACTCCGTGCGTTCCAAGTGAGTATTTCATCATCCCTACAATCACTTCTACCATCATCCCTAATATCATCATCATCATCATCATCATCCTGAGGTGTAAAAAAATGAATATCTGTACATGCTCATATGAGGCATTCATGGAGCTTAATTGTAATATATTGTAAATAAATAAATAAAAAGTGCCGCATCTTATTTGTTACTTAAAATTTTGAGAATTTCAAATTCGTCGTCTCTTCGTGTTGTCCGATCGAAAAATAATTTCAGATATAAACTATGACCCTAGTGTGATTTTTCTGATGAGAAAATATACTAGGGTATTGACACTCTTCAAGAAGTATCTTCGTCATCATTCTTAATTTTATAATAAAAAATATAATCTCTTTATCTTATACGTCATGAAATAATAGCTACATAAAACGGAACAGGGATTATGGATCCTTGAATCCCTTCAAGATCATCAGTCATTTTGATTAAACTTATCTTGATTTCTCAACCTGTCTCTGGCAATAGATTTTTTTTTTATAAACAATTAAGCTTATTTACTTATCTTGGAGGTGTGCATATTACACCATCATATACATAAAAATGACGTAGATTCTCATTTATGATTTATTATTTCTTCCCTGAATATGGAATTATAGTGCGTATTCATTCCAAATAAGTGACTAAGATTTTACTTTTTAAAATAAAAATAGCAGGCAACGAAATGAAATAAAAAGTTTTTTATTTATCCTGGCTGCTGTTCCCGGGGAGGCTCCCGTTTCCTTTCCCAAAAATAGCTTAATTTTTATGAAATTTTATTAAATGATAGATAGACCAAATTTTTTAAATAAGTTTTGTATTTATTCATGAAAAATATTATACATGCCATAGACCATAATCCCCTGCTTTACTAAAAAAAAATCCATTTTCCTTAATAAATTAATAAACACTGATAAAATTATTATTATTAATAGCCTATAACAAATTCCAATTTATATTGTCTGTCTCTTTTGCAAAGCATTTGAAAACTACTTTGCATATTATATGGGGAGAAAAACCAATGGCGGCGATTGGGTTCCAACATATGTGCCTCCCTGAGGTCATGAGGGCGAGATTATCGTTTTGTTCCCTCAACAATGTCTTCAAAATCTTAAATTCAAATAAATGTATTACTCCTTGTAAATAAGGCCATTATTTATGAGCATGCACTCCGTCCCAGAACCGAGGCGCCTAACCCAAATGCAAGTTAAAGTCAGCGATCAAGAGTTAAAACGCACCAACTTGATGACATTTCTCCTTGTTCGTTAAGGGACAACAATGGTCTAACAAGTTGGTCCTTGATATAAAAAAGAAAAATATAAAATCGTTAATCCCCAACAATAATGAAAGCGCTACAGAGGGAGATATCACCCTTCTCACTTGGAGCACCTGGCCTTTTGATCCTGTACGCACCCTAAAAAAAAATCTGCTATTGTTAAATTTTTGATATTGGTTAAAAGGACAAAAATTAAGAAAAGTTAAAGGCGGATCCGAGCCAGATTCTCAAGCTATATTCCTATAGGTGAAAACAAAAAAAATGGCGAAGCCTCTGGCTAAGAATTAAGTCCGCCCTTCGGCGGACTGAGCCGCTAGTTGAATAAAATTTTTCAAATTGTTTTTATTTCACATCCAAACCTTTGAAAATAGAATTCATTTTATCCGCTATTACTGTCTGCTATCCGCTATTACTGCCTCGAAATCCCTTTAAGATTATTAATTAGGAACAAATTTAAAAATTTAATTATTGTAACGCGTGAGTAGAATTTTAAGAGTAGGCTATGTTGTCTCAAAAATTAATAACACTCCTCACCTTCTAGAATTTAAAATTTATTTGATTTGTATTGAAAATTCACGGAACAAAAAATTAAAACAACTAATTTTAATTTAGACTAGTCTAGCGGAAAAGGGAGGGAGGGGGGTGTGGCAAAAATTATCTGCTATTATAACGAGGGAGGCCATAAAAACAAAAAATTTCTAAAGTAGAGCATTTCCTTTTCCATTTTAATAAATCTTTTCATAAAAATATCAATCAAGTAATTTAACTTTTATGTTTAAAATTCATTTTAGCTCTACTGCGAGATGACATTACATACAATTGATGACAATTAATAATTCGCATATTTGCTGTGCAACTGTTCCAGATTCTTCTGGACAATTTTGATGCAAATCTGGTTAGTTTTTTAAGTATACCGCATTTCATTGTTTCAACACTACGCACGAAAAATATATTATGATTTTATTATAATGAATGTATTGCAGAGAAAAATATATTTAAAAAAAAAAACTGACTCTCCCCCCTCTTCCCTGATCGCCGCCTTTATATTACAAAAAAACTCGGTATTTTTGAAGGAGTTTTAATTAAATAAAATTATTATTTTGGGGTAATAAATATAGCCGATTTGTTTTCTCTCTAATGGAGTAAATAGAATGACTTGTCTATAGGCAACACAAATGCTTCTCTGACATTACCGGTTGCCTATTTTCATTTTTCAAAAGAGTTTTAAAAAGACATGGTTTTTATGATTTTTTTTTTTTTTAGGCCTGGAGAAAGGGACGAAACGGAGCGTGTGATCCGAACCGCACTCAAGGAGATCATGATGTCTGTGGATCTCGATGAGGTGACAAGCAAATACATTCGCGGAAGACTCGAGGAGCACCTGGATATGGATCTCGTTGAATTTAAACCTTTTATTGATCAAGAGATGCTCACGATTCTTGGCCAAATGGATGCCGCCACAGAAATTTTTGATCATGTTTACTTGGGTAGTGAATGGAATGCAAGTAACCTGGAAGAACTTCAACGTAATGGCGTTCTTCATATTTTAAATGTAACTAGGGAAATTGACAATTTTTTCCCAGGCATGTTTGATTATTTAAATGTACGAGTCTATGATGATGAACGGACAGATATGCTTAAACATTGGGACGATACATTCAAATACATCACAAGAGCAAAGTGAGTCAATTAGTCTTAAATTTATCTTTTTATATATTAAGGAAAAAAAATTTTTTTTTTAATATAAATTACTTGAAAGAAAAAAATTTAAATATATTTGCAATTCAATTTGACAGACTTTGATTAAGAAAAAAATATTGATCAGTTCTCTTCCAATTCTATTAAAATAATTATACATAATTAATAATAAATTAAATATATAAATAGATTCTATATATAATCTTATTAATTTTCAAACATTTTTCAGGAAAGAAGGTTCTAAAGTCTTGGTCCATTGTAAAATGGGCGTCAGCAGATCTGCTTCTGTTGTGATTGCTTATGCAATGAAAGCATTCAATTGGGATTTTAAACGCGCCTTCAACTATGTTAAAGAAAAACGCACATGTATAAAACCTAATACGAGTTTCATTTCTCAACTTGAAACTTATCAGGTAATTTTTATATAAATTCTTTCTAGTCTCTAAGACAGTTAGTTCATATGAAAAAAAAAAAAACACAATCAATATTTAAGAAAATTTTATTTTTTAGAGCAGAGTCTGGTTTGAAATTTTACAAAAAAATTTTTTACTTGAAAAACTAAAAGATTTTCTTAAAACTAAGCAACTAGTCCAACAAATCTGTGAAATCAACTAACCTACTATTCGAGATATTGCACTAAGCATATTTTAGAGAAAAAAATTTTTTTTTTCCAACTGAGTTTTTAATAACACCCAACTCACCGATTAAATATTTTTGAGGGCGGCTACGCTCCACCCCCTTTAAAAATTAATTACACAGTAGTCATTATAAAATCATATAAATTTACGATATAATCTCGATAATGATTCGTTCCATAACTCTGATTTTTTTGGTCTAGTATCAATCATATTAAAATAAATTAAACTGTTATGTTATGTTTGAACTTAATAAATTCAAACTTAATAGAAATAAATAAATAGCACTTTCAAATATAAACATTCAAATAATAAATTTGAAATATTTGGAATCTGCATGAAATGACTGTTGAAATTCATTCTTTATCATTTTTCTATTTTTTTTTTTTTTTTACTAATTTTTATTCTTTTTTTGCAGGGAATTTTAGATGCAATGAAAAATCGCGAAAAATTACAACGTTCTAAGTCTGAAACTAATCTAAAATTACCCAATCATCTTGTAACAAAAGGTTCATCTGAGGCATCAGTAGCAACTTCAGGAACTGATAATGAATCAACCGTACGATCTCTTAAATCTTCCACAACTAGTTCTGCCCCTTCTCGAAGACTGAATAATAATGGTGATAATTCTTTAATATCACCTGCTGATCTACAGGAAAGATCACCCGAAACATTGAAACGACCCTCAACTCCTCCTGCTTCTCTTAGCCTACCTATTTCTGTCGAATGGCTAACAGAACCGACCAAGTATGGTCGACCGAAATCTTGGTCACCTGACAAAGCTACTGCTGAAATTCTCCTTTCCAATAAATCTCCTCAAAGTATGTATAAGATTATAGATTTAATTTTTTGAATCATAAATAAAATTAATTTTAACTTATTCTTATCTTTTTAGGTTCAGTTTCATTAGAACAATTAGTCAATGAAAATGAAGATGATGCAGAACACACAATTCAAGAGACTCCTCATGATCAACCTTTAGAAGAAAGTAATACGAATCTCACCGCACGTGATAAAGTTAATCATACCCCTAATATGCGAGTACCCTGTGGTAACGGTCAGGCTTATAGTGTTTCTCAAAACAAAGCTCTTTTTTTAACCCAAGAACCAGAACAATCAGTGCCCCTTCCGTCAGTTAAGCATCGAGTCAGTGCTCTTGAAGCTCGAAAACATCTTGTTCTTGAACTTCCTTCTACAATAAAAAGTGAGATTAATATAGAGGAACCTGAAATCTGTGAACGAATAGCACCTCCTGCAAATGAACTCTCAACTACTGAAGAGGAAGTCAAGGAAGCCCCTGTTCAAGTACAGACTAAATTAGCCCCACAAATGCTCACCGCTGTTTTAGTCAAAAAAGAAATATGGGATCCTGGGGAACGAGTGGTAGCTACATTACCTAGAGTAAGACGAGACGGAGATCCTTTTAGTGCACAACTTGATAAAGTGTTTGATCGTGAAGAACGTCGTCAAGCACGAACTCCCCCACCTGTTCTTGAAGCACCTGCACCTTCTACAAATAACCCTGCTTTAGGAGTAAGAGACACCCCTTCAAGACAATCATCCTGGTCCTCATATGATTCCGCGGTCGTTTTAAATTATCAAGGCGAACGTGGAACTCCTTCAAGACAATCATCTTGGGGATCTGGTGATACAAGGATAGCAACTGGAACAGCCCCTTCTCGTAACTCATCTTGGGGATCTTATGATATGCGTAGTGGACCTGGTAATAATGGTGGTGTTTCTGGACCAATGCAATGTGTTATCGAGGGAACTAGTGGTTTATTCTCTTTTGATCGAGATGAAATTCCTTGTTATCCTGGAACCGTGAAACGGACAAAACAAAGAATTGAAGAAGGTGGAACAACATCGGGAGTGAAGAGAATTTGTCCTGAACCCGAATTAAATGAAGGGACTTCTGTGACTGAATCTTCAGACACTTCTTCCACTGCAAGTGTGGCAGTTTCTGCATCAGTTTCAGAA
This sequence comes from Euborellia annulipes, assembly GCA_023213315.1. Lineage (NCBI taxonomy): Eukaryota > Metazoa > Arthropoda > Insecta > Dermaptera > Anisolabididae > Euborellia > Euborellia annulipes. Next base: position 21,369 of record JAKCPI010020852.1, read on the forward strand.
TCAACAACACACTTGAGTGCATCTGCTCCAGCAGCTTGTAGTGGGGGTTTAGCAGAGCGGCTTGCAAATTCGACAAACGTTTCTGCGCCATCTCCAGCGCGCTCCTTGCCCATTGTTGGCACTGACTGTGATAAGGCGCTGGTAACAAGTCCGCCACCTGCTGGTCACGTTAGAAATCTGAAAAAAAGAATTTGAGGCCAAATCTGCCCGGTCACGTGAACCAGGAGAAAGGACACCATCTCCACCTCCGGCAGAAGATGTCTCTGTAAAGATGCTTGTAGGAAAATATGAGATTCGCGGTGCAGCATCAAACCATGAACCCACTCCGAGTTCTGTTGTTGCCGCTGTTGTTGCCAAAGCGGTTACTAAAAAGCAACAGCAGCAACAACAGCATCCGCTAGCAAGGCTTACGTCAAAGCCAAGGCCCGTGTATAACACAATGTAAATGGAGCCTGTCATCTGTGATCAGACTACTTCTCATTAGTTAAGACAAAACTTTTTTTTATTTCTTTAATACCTCGTACAACTACTGAAGCATTTTATTCTTCTTGAGTGGCAGCTTTTTTTTACGATGTACAAAACAAAACAAATGTCACATCACAATAATCATTATTTAAAAATGCAATGGACAAACACCTTTAAACTATAAAAGATAAAAATTAGCCACTCAGTGATTATTGTTAATTCTCTCTACTCTTTTTATACTTGTCTAAAGGTGTTTGCCCATAAAAGAAGGAAAAACTGTTCGGAGAGCGAAAAATCTAGTCCCATGTGTTGCCAGCTGTGATACTCATGACTGGGAATACGACCTCCCATTTTCACTCGCTTTCTGAACGGCATCCTTCTTCATCTTTTTCCTCTCCTAGACATCCATTCTCCTTCTCATTTGAATCATCAATTAGGACACTCCTTGTCATGAATATATCGGGACATATTCGAACATCTAAGGAGGTTCAATGCAACAGGTTATGAACAAGATATTTTTTGAAAACTTCAAAATTTTTACCAAATTATCATTATATATTTAAATTTTAATTATATTGACTGTTATTCGAATATTCATTATTCCAGCTTCAATATAAAATTGAAACTTGACTAGTGAAAGATATTTAAATTTTAAACATATCGATTATTAATGTAGCACAAAAATAGAATCTTGCGTTCATAATCTCTTCAGGCCAATCTATGTGCGTTCATTGTACGTGAATTGAATGTAAACAATTTTTTTTGTATCATATAGTTTTTATTTAAATAAACCATATTGTTTGCTTAGCATTACCAAATATAATATATTTTTTTTCTAGAAGATACAATTTATGATTTGAATCTTTTTCATTTAAAAAATATTAATTTGGATACAATTTTACATAAATACCTCATTACCCATCTATCTAGTCTAGAAATAAAAAATTTCAATATAAGGGAATATAGAATTTATTTTCAAGAACAGCGTTTTCAGAATGGTTTGTAGAAGAGAAGAATCATAATAATTTTTAATTTCCTCCCAAACTCGACGTTATGACATATTACGTGGCATTTGGGAAACGCTCTTCTAAAGTAAATCTTTTTCAAACATTCAATAATTTGCAAATCACATGGTTTAACTAGTCTAAGATGCTAAAAACTTAATAAAAAAACGTCTACTCTTGTTAATTAACCCTCTCCCGCTCAATTTAGCCTCGCCAATTCACTGCTCCTTATTAAAAAGTAAAAATTGAGTAGAATTACTTATCCCGATCTGGTCTTATCTATTGCAGGGGAAAATTTCCGGAAATTTTTAGAACGAAAGTATTTTAATTATGGGGATTGATTTGTATAATTAAGCCAATTGAATAGAAAATAAATTTTATTATTATAAACAAATCCATGTCTGGATTATGTAATCAATGGCTTGACAATATTTTAGGAGGCGTATTATATCCATGAATACATGATAAGATAAACAAATTTTTGTTTATAATCATCTAAAAAAAACAATGGGTGAATTTGGAGAAGCAGAAGTAGATGACAATACTCTAGGGGTAAGATCAGTTAAAAATGTATTTCCTTTAGATCATTCAATACAATTTAAATTTTAGCAATACGAAGGCGAACGCAATTATTTAGGAGAAAGACACGGAGAAGGACTGGCAATTTTGCCAAATGGAGATATTTATAAGGGGCATTATTTTAAAGGAAAAAGATCTGGTTTCGGATTATATGTTTTTAAAACCGGGCCTCGTTATGAGGGAGAATGGTTAAAAGGTTTCAAAAATGGTACCGGTGTCTTTTATTATCCTGATGGAACTAAATATGAAGGTTATTATTTTTGCTTTGGACGGACATCCTTGGTTAGAGATGGTCAATCGCTGGCCCAAAAACAAATAAATCTAATTTTTAATTAAATGTTTTTTTTTCTTCTGGGGCTATTTAGATATATAAATTCCCAGTTGCTTGGTTCCCTGACCTTTTATTTATTACAAAAGCAAAAATATTCTAAAGATAACATAAGCTTATATATACCTGTGTATATATATATACACACACAGTATGTATATGTATATATATATATACATTTTAAAGAGCATTTAAAAAATTATTGATCTTTAAATTTTAATCAAAATCGTTAGAGCGAATTTTGACAAAATCCAAAAATACTGAAAAGTATATCAGTACAGTACTAAGTACAGTTTTGGTCGATTTTGATCAAAAGCTTATTTTCTTGCCTCAGGGAGGCCTAACTTAAATACAAAATTTCAACCTCGAATCTCAATTCCTTCATGCTCTAAAATGAACACAGACAGACAATGGCGGATAGAGGGGGGGGGGGGGGAGTAAAGGGGGTAATTCCCCCCTCGAGATTTGAAAAAATACCTTTTTTTTCGCAAAAAAATTTATTTTTAATGTAAAATTTTAAAAATTAATACTTAAAAATTTGATTTGTATTTATATTCTGCCAATCAAGTACAGAATGTGCCTTAAAATTACAGAAATTATGAAAAAATAGTGTGCTCTGCGACGAGTCACACCAGATTACCCCCCCCCCCCTCCCCCGAGAAACACCTCTGGATCCGCCCTTGCAGACAGACCACTTCTTTATTTTCAGGGGACCTCAAAAAGAGTGTATCAATTTTTGACATGAAATCAATTACTTTCTCTATATATTTTAATTAACATATTTAGGTAAGAGAAAGTAAAAATATGTTAGTTATCTTTAGAATAATTTTGTTTTTGTAATAAATAAAAATACTGAAAAATAATTTTTTTATATTGTTTTGAGTTGGTAACACTTCATACGCCGTATATATAATTTAATTTAAAAATTTTTCCAAAAAAAGGGTTCAAACATTCAAATATTTTGGTATTGAAAGGTTTTTTATTATTAAAGTTAAATCTTTCTTTTAGGTGAATTCAAAAGAAATTATAGACATGGATATGGTGTTTATTATTATCAAAACGGGGATGTTTATGAAGGTCAATGGTTTAAGAATATGCGACATGGCATAGGGACTTATACCTATGCAGGTTTAGATACCCAATATAAGGGCTGTTGGTATAAAGGGTCAATGCAAGGGTCAGGACAGTTAATTCATCCCAAACATCGATTTCACGGAACCTGGCATGAAAATATCCCCCAAGGTTACGGTGTTTATTCTTTTGAACTGAAATGTATGCAACATGGGCAATATCTTAAAATGAAAATACCAAGTGAAAGAGAGACGGAAGAAGAAGCACGTCCTGAGGAAGAGGATGTAGGATTTGATGATCTAGAAGAGGAGGGGGTAGCGAAATTACCAAAAGGCTATATTCCAGTATGGAGAGCATTTAAAATTACCCCATTTGATGAATCCCTATTACCAAAAGAAGAACCGCCCGTTTGTTTGGAAGAATCAGTTAGAACTCTTTCACCTGATAGACCAAGTGAAGTTTGTCTTCTGATTGAAGAACAAGAGGAAGAAGAAATTCCTTTTCATGGGGAAGAAGAAGGTATTTATACTTTTATTAATATTATTTGTATCCCAATGATCTAATTTTATTTTCAGAAACTCAAGACGAAAAAACTGCAATTGATGATTTTGAAATTATTGAAGATTAAACCTCTTCTTTTTGGAAAAATTATTAATATTTAAATAATATTTTTGAGTTATCCCAAATTAATAAAAATGTATTTTGTTTAATAAATTATTTAATAATAATAAATATTCAATCCCATAAGTACTTATTTTTAAAGCAATTTCAATATATGTGATGCGGAAAGTGAAAAGGGACCTCTTGTCTAAATTTCACAAATTGAGTTATTTATATTTTATTGTAGAGGATAATTTTCTGAACATTTTGAGACCAAAAGCACTATGATATCTCAAAATCTAAAAAAGTTAAAGCTTTTCAAAGTTATAGATATAAAAAAAAATGGGATTTTGAGAAAAACCTCTTTAAACACAATGAGAAACTATTTATTTACTATATTTAAGGTTACTGAATCGATTATTTTGTAGTATTTATCCGATTCTCCTCTCTAAAATTACCGAATAAACCTCTATAGGAAATATTGAAGAATCAATATTTTTTACCTAATTCTACAAATAAAATAAAAATAAAGTAGAGATTACTATGAAGATGATTATTTGGATAAGTCAAAGTTTCAGTCACAAATCCTGACTCTCTTCAGGTTTGTTCATGTTTTATTTAAATGGAAAAACAAAAGATGATCTTTTTCCATATTTGTGTGAATAGTGCAAAATATTTAATTTGTTAATATCACTATTCGTTAAAATATTAAAGATCAATTTAACGAATAGTGACATCAAAGTATATATTGGACTACTCACAGAATTATGGTAACAGATCATTTTTGACATGCAAAAACAACTAAAGCATTTACAATTATGAAGTCCTGAAGAGAGTCACGATTTGCGTCCGAAACTTGAAAAAATAATTCTTTGCTTCAAAGAATTCTGTAATTATAAGGACGGCATATAATAAATAAAGTATTTTATTAAAGATATCAAAAATAAATTTAATTAATACTCATTAATAAATTAATATAATTGTGGATAAATTATTCAAAATTATTTGTTCAACCAGTCAATAAAATGATTAATTTACTTCATTGTACTTTCCAGATAATTTTTTCATTAAAATAAGAGCCAGAAAAAATAATTATTTTAGAATGCAGTATTAACTTGGTACAGTGAGCGCCACAATTAAGTCCCCACCTGATAGCTAGAGCCTTAGGTATATGGTATACGTTTTACCTTTTCGTTCAATAAAATTATTTCACTACACACATTCTATACCATATACTTAAGGCTCTAGCTACCAGGTGGGGACTTAATTGTGGCGCTCATTGTACACATTATTTGCAATATATTTACAATATTGTAAATATGTCTTTGTTATTTAGATTTAAGATCTTTATTTTTAAGACCGCTTTAAAATCTTAACTTACGGTCTTTTTTTAATTAAAATTTTTTTCTATGGTGGTGTCACGTTTTTTAAACCGTAATGCAGTTCATCAATGTTTATATTTAATAATATTTTCTTAACGAGTTCATTACGTGATTTTTCCAAGAGTATTATTCGATTGTCACTTAAATTTTCACAAATTCTTAATCCAGCATGTAAACTAGGTTCAGCAAGCTCTAAAAGAAAAAAATATTTATTAGCATTTATAAATTAGGATAAATTATTTTTACAAATTTCCTGACAGCATATTCACTTCAATATTTAAATTATAGAAAAAGTTTAAGTATTGGGAGTCTAGCAAAATACGTATGTGTTCAATTAATTATTGTATTATTAAGCCTAAATTATCCAAAACGGCCCATACACGTACAGTTAAACTGCGTAGTTTATCACGAGTTACGTCATGTCTGAGGGATAAACTGAGGAAATGCGCAGTTCACGCAGGTTTTTGTGCAGGCTAGCGGCCTGTGCAAAAGTTTCTACTTTTCCACAGCACAATTTCCCCAGTTTCTGCAGTTCTGCTTGTGCCGCTTGAGTGTGATGCCCATCTGTTTCATAATAATAATGATTAAAAATGATGGCCCTCTGGATTTTATCGAGGCCTACCATAATTTGCCCGAATTGTGGGACATTTCTTGTATTGCGTATTCAAATCGCGTGAAAAAGGCGGAGGCAAACCTAACGCGAATCGAGACAGCGTTGTAAAAAAAAATTAACATACGATCCGCTTTTGGGAAAGAATTAAAAAAGATAAACGATTCTACAAGATCGGGAGCCGGTTTCGATACACACTACACGAAAAAACTGAGAGAAGTGAAAGCAAAACTGATGGGAAAACTGAAGTACAACTATAACTGTATTATTCAGATATTTGGACAGGAAAACTGCACACTTAAACTGTGTTTATGGGCCGCTTAATAAAAATACAAAAATTTTCATACCTTCTGATTTACAGAGTGCAATGAATTGTTTGTAAACCTGTTCAAAAACTGTTTCATCTCTGCCTGTTCGTTGAATCTCTTCCACAACTCCTTTAAGAAACAAAGTCTCAACATAAGAACAAGAGAGAATCGCTTTGATCTTAGGTGATGTAAGCATCTCTTCAAGAGCCGCATTAACATGTTCTATTTCTACACAACTTTTGGCGATTTCAGCTGCCCGCCTACATAAATCTAAAGCTCTTCTGGCATCCCCCGAAAGTGATGCTACTTTTCGTGCAATTAATTGGGCACCCTCAGGACTAAAAGAGGTTTCATATCCAATTAATCTTTGAGTTACTATTTCAGTTAGCTGCTTGTGAGAATATGGTTGGAATGTTAATCGTGTGAGACCCATCCGGCTAGCAACTCGAGCCATAAGAAGTCGTTCTGGAAGGTCCATTGTATTTGCAATAGTAATCACAAGTAGTTTGCTGTTTGCACGAGTTGGCCAATCGAACAAATTATAAATCAGTTCTTGTTTACGTGTACAAAGTTGATCTAATTCATCAACAAGTATTAAAGTTGCATTCTTTGTTTTGCCACTAAATCGCTTTTCAAGGCGTTGTTTAGCTTCATCACAAGATATTTTTTTAGCAGATTCGCCATCTAATCCAATCAAAAGATATTTATACGCCTGCTGGGGCTTCATGAGATGTAAACCATTTATTTCAACATACTAAAACAAAAAGAAATAAATAGATCTAAATATTTTTAGCTAGTCTGCATCTAAATTTTGATTTTGTTTATGAAAATATCACACTATTCTTCAAAATAAGTAGCTATATATATGAATACATGAATAAAGGTTTCATACTAATTTTAATTTAGTTTGTATATTTAAAGTCTGGTCTCTACGGAATCTTTTTCGCTTGGATGATGGTGAGCGACACTCAATCTGTTTTCTGAGCGACACTCAATCTGTTTTCTGAGCCTATCAAATGATCCTCGCCCAGCTGCCTCAAGATCGAAAAGATCTATGGGGTTTAAAAAAGGATATTTACACGAATGCAACACGAAGTTGAAGGGGGAAAGTGTACTAGTACATTTTTACTTTTTTATTTCTTTTTTGGCTGTTGGCCAGAGGCCATTCTGTCAGCTTTACTAGTATTTAATTGATTTACTTTTGAAATGGGGAGTAACTTAGTAATAATTTGAATCTGTTATATGTTTTGAGAAATTAATTATAATAAAATTTCTTTATGTGAATACAAATGTACACTTTGGCAGCTTTATGATTTATGAGCAGGTATACAACTCTAACCTGGCTAAACCTGAAGCAGTTCATAAAGCAGGGAGGGCATACTATCGATGGGTATGAATGTATCCTAAATTAGTAATAAACTTGCCCGCCTAAGCCACAAAGCTCCCTGGCTAGGCGCAAAGCCAGCCGAAAAAGCGAGCATTGCGTCTAGTATTAAATATATGTTAACACACGAAATTTGTATAAATACCTCGGGTTATGTATTAATATTAGTTTAAGACAAATAGCTTGACCTGATCCGAACGAGTATAATTCGCTCAGTGAAACTCTGGCTTTAAACATCTATAATAAAATGTATTTGAAACTTGCTTACCTTAAATTTAGGAACTTCATTTTGAGTTACTTCATTTTGTAAAGTTCGAACGACAGCGTGAACAGAGGCGGTTTTACCAGTGCCAGGAACACCACTTATGTACATACAACCCCCCTTTCCATCAATTAATTTATTTTTGAGGAAATGATATATATTGGAGAATTCTTTTTCACGACATGGCAAAGTTTCGGGTGTGGACGATACATGTAAACGAAGTCTCACCTCTTGAAGAGAATCACTTTCTGATTCGGGTGGTGTTAATTCTATTGTAGAGACGTGATTTGAGATTGCATTTAATTGTAATTTATCATTTTCTTGGGTTTTTGATTTTTTTAAATCGCCATCTTGTTTATTATTTTTCTTTGTTGGTGTTATTAATTTTTCCTCTTTTTTTAACTGTTTGATTTTTATTATTTTTGCTGGAGATGCCAAGGAAATTTCATTTTCTTTAAATAGTTTAGTTCTTGTTCTTCTCGTTGGAGTGTATTCATTATTATCGTCATTAACTTGTCCACCCTCCTTTAAAGTTCTTTCATTCTTCCTTTTTAATGGAGTTAAATTTTCTTCTTTTGATTGTTTATTAATTTTTGTTTCATTTTCTTTGAGAACTTTATTTTCCTTTCTTTTCGATGGAGTTAATTCATTTTCGCTAATATTCTCTTCTTTTATAGTACTACTACTTGACTTCATTTTTTTTGGGGTCAATGAATTTTCCTCATCTCTAGGTTTATTTTTTAGTCTTTTTGATGGTGTTAATAAGTTTTCTTCTTTTAAAGGTTTATTAATATTTTTTTTTGTCAATTTTTCCACTAAATCATCCTCAATTTTAATTATATCTACTTTTAGCATTTTATTTTTTTCTTCATTTAATAATTCTTGGACTAAATCATCTGAAGACATAATTTTTTTTTAGATTTAGGAGTATTTGTAATTTTAGATTTAAGAATTTTATTTTTTGGTGTTTTTGAATTCATATCATTTACTTGTAAATCATTTATTAACGCTTTGCTACGCTTTGAAGGTGAAGGTGAAAATTGGGTTTTGACTATATCATCATACTCTAAAGCTTTTGTTTTCGTTTTGCGTTTAGATTCTCGATTAGGAGTTTTTGGGGTATCACTATTTTGAATATTTCGACTAGGAAAATCCTTTAAAGGTGTTGTCTATAAAAAAAAGACAGAATTTTAATTAACAAAAAAAAATTACAAAAAAAATTTAAAAAAATTTACTTCAGTGTTGGTTCGGAAAAGCTTGAGTCTGATTGGTGTTGATGGTCGATCATTAGACGATTCATCATCTTCATTATCGGATTCTATTAAAGAAGAAACCCATTCAGTAGTTGGTTTAACTTTTATATTTTTATTTAATTTGAAATTTGCATTTATATTTTTTCTTTTTGGCGAGTTTATATTTTCATGAGAATTTTTCGCGAATTTTTTAATTAAATCACTTTTTGTAGATGACTTCTTTTCTGCTTTTGATGTGAAATTTTGATATTCTTCTTCTTCATCATCGGAATCACTTTCTAACAATTTTTTGATTTCATTTTTGGTAAGATGAATATTGGGTTTTTTGCCAGGAACTAAAAAAAAAAAATAATGTTTAATTTTTAATAGTAATAATATAGAATATAGTGGAATGAGTAAAACAAAACTGATGTCTCTGAGACTTTTGTTTGCTTTTGAAATATGAGTGATGATGTGTTGGGTGGTATGGTGTTGACCTGAGTTGCCTCTTAGTTTTGCTCTGGTCATTTTGCAACTAGATGAACCCGAACAGTATGCAATCTAAGATACCACTCAACACATGAATACACACATCTCAAAGACAAACCCAAGCAATATTCTTTTTTTTTTTTTTTCATTTATTCGGCCCTCAGCTAGAGGCAAGCAATATTTTGACAAGATATCAGCTAGATGTCCAAAAAAAATTTGTATTTTATACAAAAATTGAGAGGATGACCAAGACATAAAACTATAAAACAACTAAAGTTGGTTAATTTGATGATACACTAGTCTACACTAAAAATTTTTAAACATACAGATATATATATATATATATATCTACATCAACAATTTAATATAAGCTTATATATCGCTCCTACCAATAGCCAGAATTTTAATTTGTAGGGCCAAAATTTTTTTATCATTGCTTTTTTACAATTTATTTTATTCAAAGTTGAGAAAAATATGTTTTATTTATGATTTGGTGAATCATGAAGCTGGTCGAATCCGAATTTTAAATAGAGACCACAATTTTCATTCATCTGGTAGGTAGTCTAAATAAAAATTTGTATTTCGAATATTTATTTCTTAAACTAAAATTGCAATGATATTTAATAGAACCCTGAACCAAAAGAGTAATTAAACTTCGATGAATTAAGAGCCCAAGAATAATAGTCAAAATATGACTTTGTCAAAGTATAATTTCCTTGTGCGTTTAACAATAAATCTTTTAATAACACCAGAAGCAGGAGGTTTACTTGGCGTGTAGATGCAGGTGGAGATGCAAAATAAGTAAATAAATAAAATTTATTTTCAGGATTTTCTTTTCATCAGGAAATCTTTTAATGACAATGAATCTTTGTTGGTGACTTTAATATTAAAAGACCAACTGGCTGTTAGTTATTTTATAAATATACAGTATATTTTTTACTCTTATATTCTTATTTTGCACTTACCTTCTCGATATGGTCGAATTATAGGTGATTTATCTCTAGATTGCATCTTTATATTATTCAAAATTGTTATTTCATAAAAGTCAACTTATAGAATATATAAAATTTTTAATTATGTGAGATTTCTGTAAATTAAAAAACATACAATGTTAGCATCTTTGGAATTCGTGAGTAGCAAAATATAAATTTATAATTTAAATATATTTAATAAATATTATCTTACATTGTAAATTAAATAAAATTATAGATATCAAAATCAATTTTTAGTGATTGGTCAATTTATGAATTATTAAAAAGAGATTAAAAACTTTGAAAATAAGATCAATCAAAAAATGATGGATAAAAACATAAATGATAAAAAAAAAGAGGGAAACTGAAATTACTTTGTCTTATGGCGCTAATAAATCAGATGTTGAGTTAAGTTAGCTACAATTTATTCCCTGGCTACAATGAAAAAGGCGCCAGAGTATTTCATATATAATATATAAACAAAATATTTTAGAAATAAATTGATTTTATTTTTATATATTTAAATTTATTTATTATCAATAAAAAGTACTATATTTATTTTTTATTAATTTAAAATATGTCTGTTTTAATTTTGTTTCTAGCTTAAAAAATGTTTGTATCGTTGCTTGGTTAATGCACTACCAATAAAATTAAAATCCCCAAACATTACTCAATTTATTTAATTTTAATATGTGTTTGACAATTATTTTTACTGCAAACTAAAATTTCATATAATTATTTAAATTTCAATTAATAACGTTGAATAATTGGGACTTAATGAACTCTGACACCAATTAAATAATTGTATTTATTTCCGCTCACCTGTACATTTCTCATCTTCAAGTAATCATTTCCTGTCAATGCAAATTTATCGAGGAAATAAAATAATTACCTTTAACCTCAAAAAAATGTGGGATAATCACATATTTAACAATTTTCCTTATATAAAATATTAACTCATTACATCCGCAAAAAATGACACAGAAGATTGCCCTCTCTTTCAATGTCAAATTAATAAAATGAAAAAATGCTTCATTTTTGGAAAAAACCAGGTTTGTTTATTTTTTATTAAATAATAATGTTATTATATTGAAATGATTCTAAATTATGAATCTTACAGGACCGAAAAGAAAAAATGAAAAAAGTAAATCACTCGTGTCGACGCCAGAAAGTTCTCCTAAATCACAACAAAGTCCTGTCACAAATGGAACAGGATCTAATTCAACTCCAAGTCAAACGTCAGAAACTAATTTTTATGAGCCATTTTTTCAACAAGATCAACTCTCTTTAGAAACCAATGGTGATATTTCAAGTAATGTCGAAATAAAAGATTATTATATACAAATGCATATTTTTTGACTGCCCAAATGTTAATCATTTGTTTTAATAGCTTTTTCCAAATTAAAAAAAAAAAATTAATTTCCACAAAAGCTTCAAAGTATCTTGTTTTTGTTTTTTGTTTTTTTCTTTTACATTTTTTTATGTTTTACTTTTTCACCTAAATTCAATCATAATAATATTTATTCAAACAGTTGTATGTTGACATTTCAATGGATATACGATACACGTTTGAGGTCCCTTGAATCCAAAAAAGTGGTTTTCGCGAAATGGTCTGTCTGTGAACAAAATATCTCAAGAACGAAAAGAGGTGACAAGCACATAACACAACTTTCTTTTACCAAAGCTAAGAGAATATTGTGGGCTGTGCGACCAGTCACCCCAAGGGCGGATACAAAGGGGGGGGTAAAGGGGGTAATTACCCCCCTGAGATTTGGAAAAAAAATACATTTTTTTCTAAAAAAAATTTATTTTTAATCTAAAAATTAGTACTTAAAAATTTGATTTGTATTATTTTGGCAAACAAGTACAGAATGCGCCTTTAAATTACCGAAATTAAGAAAAAAATGTGTGTTGTGCGACCACTCACACCAGATTGCCCCCCCCCCCCCGAGAAACACCTCTGGATCCGCCCTTGAGTCACCCCAGAATTTTTTCTTTTCAACTTAGATTTTTTCAGTCAAGATTTCTTTTCATATTTCTCCTCTTTTTAATATTACTTATAATTTAACATAATTGAATTCTTAAAAGACTAATATGATATTTATTTTTAGGAGCCGATTCTAATCCATTCAGTTCAAGATCACGACTATCAAAAAGTTTATCTGAAGTTCTTTCAGATAATGGAGCTCTTGGATATTTTATTCAATATCTTGATTCAAAAAATACTCTTCCACTAATAAAATTTTGGTTAGACGCCGAAAATTTAAGAACTTCAACAAAAGAGTCAATATTAAAAGAATTTAAACAAAAACCAAATTCTTTTGATTATCTAAGTGTTGATTCAGATTGTGACTCATCAGCGAAGGGTGTTTGTGATATGCCTACTAAACTCTCTAAAGAAAATGATATAAATTCATCAAGTGAGGCACATTTAGAAACGATGGATTATCCAGGTTCAAGTCGAAGTGATCTTACTGAAGGAGCTTGTGGACCTATTACAAAAACGAGATTGAGTGAAGATTCCTCCGATGTTGAATCAGTTTGTTCCAATCAAACCGGCAGAACTTGTTCGTCCTCGATTAAAGATAAATTAATTCAAGATGATGTTATAAAAATGTACAATAAATATATAAGTGAAGATTCACCATATCAAATAGACTTGCCTCAAGATTTGAGAGATAGGATATCATTATCTCTTTCTTATGATGAAAGCTTAGATCCCGAATGTTTTTCAGAAGCTCAAAAATATGTGTTTCAACTTCTAGATACTAAGTACGTAAAAATTTATAATTTTTATGCAATAATTTAGGAGAGGTGGGAATTTTTATTATTTTTAGCCCCTGACCCGTAGTATAGATGTTTTATTCTACGAGTAATTCAATTCTCGTCTTAAGCAACAAAAAAAAAAATTATTTCCATCAAAGTGGTTATCAATCAATTGAAATAAATAGGGAAGGGGTTTAAATATCCTTAGATATCGAAAAAAAATTTATTTTTAGTATCTATTCTATTTTATAAATATTTTTTGGAAAAGCCTGTTCACTTTTTCAATCCAATATATATTTTTTTTATATCTTTTATTCCATTTTAACTTATTTTTTGAAATTTTCTTTTTCACTACTGACATATATTGGTTTGATCCATGTATCTAATTTATGCAATCAATTGTAACCAATTAATTTCCATCGTTCCCATGCGTTTTAGCATAAATGCCAATAAAATCTTTATGAAAATATAGGGTGTTGTTTGGCAGTAGAAATTAAATTTATAAGGAAAGGACTGGAGAATAAAAGCCAGCATTTGATGAACTTCTCTCTCATTATCTTCAATTAGTAGATATTTCGCCTGGTCATCATCAGTACAAAAAAACTGCAAAGAGATGAGCAAAAATTAATACATCATCCATATAATATTTTTATTCGATTATAAACTTACATGATTTGGTGGAGGGCCCGTGTCATACAATGTGTAAGAAGCAGGGTCAAACGTTCGCTCGTATACTCACGCCTGTACGCTGCTTCCCTGAAATTTTAAAATAATTCTTACACATTGTATGACTCCACCAAATCATGTAAGTTTATAATGGGATAAAAATATTATATGGATGATGTATTAATTTTTGCCTATCTTTGTACTTTTTTGTACTGATGATGACCAGGCGTGAAATATCTACTAATTAAAAAATCTGGTGTGACTGGTCGTACAGTACACAATTCTCTTACCTTTGTTGAAAAAAGTTCTGTACTTATCACACCAGATTTTTTTGTGTCGAAACATGAGTAAATACTTATATTTTGTTACCATGGCAACCATTTCTCGTATCTTTCCTATGAAGTACTAGAGTAAAGTGGGCTTCAAAAGATTTCAAGGGCAAAATGTGAATATCCATTTTAAAGAGCATTTAAAAAATAATTGTTTTATGAATTTTGAGAAAATTGAAAAAATCTGAAAAAGTACCATCAAGAGAAAAGATATTGGACAACACCTCACGTCTATCTGCCTAGTTACGGCCCTGTATACATTCCTCAAAAGGCTCTAAATTCAGGTAGACGTGAGGGGGTTGTCCAATATCTTTTCTCTTGATGGTACATCATAAAGTCCTAGTACTTTTTGGCCGATTTTGATCAAAAGCTTATTTTCACGCCTCAGCTGAGTGCCTAGCTTAAATATAAAATTTCAACCTCCTAGCTCAATTCCTTCATGATTTAAATTGAACACACACAGGCAGACGGACCATGTTGCAAAAACCTCTTTTTTGAACTCAAAACGTATATTCATCAAAATCTCGACATCGAATTTTTGACTTGAATCCAATACTTCCTCTCTCTCTATATATATTACATAAATACATAGGCAAGAGAAAATAAGAAAATAAGTCCATCAAATGCTGGCTTTTATTCTCCGGTCCTTTCCTTATACATGTGAATCAGCGACATTCTTCCAATTGAAATTAAATTTCCATATAATATGGAATAACATTTTTTCCTATATAAATGACAAAAACGATTTCAAATTATCTTGAATGTTGGATTTTAAAAATGTTCTATTTTCCAAAAAAATATATACTAGGCCTAATAATGATTTTTCATATTTTTAATAAAATTTTATAAATGCTTTTCAGTTATTTTGCGGGTTTTTTGCACAGTAATTTTCATTGTAAGCATCAAATAGATGTTTTAACCAGTGGAAAAGTCGAATTATCAGATATCCTTTATAATGAAACGGCACTTTCTTATTTCATGGAGGTAAAATATTTGAATATAATATAATTTAATAATATGTTGTTCAAAACAACACATTTTGCATTTTTAGTTTATGGAACAGGAAGGTCATCAAAGTTTACTACAATTTTGGCTTGCAGCCCATAATTTTCAGCAACATCTTTTAGCACAAGAGACTTATGATGGAATTGAGGCCCAAAATGATGCAATGGTGCTTTATGATAAGTTAGTATCTCAACAGATTGAATATTATCGAATATATTTTTTTCTAACTTCAATTTATTTCAGATATTTTTCACTACAAGCTACATGTCCTCTAGGATTTGGTGATAAAATACGATTTACAATAGAACAAAATATTTGTAGAGAAGAGGGACCACTTCCAAATTGTTTTCAAATACCAGTTAATATAATCTTGAGTGTTCTAGAAAAAGTACGTATTTAATTTTATAAAATAAATATGAACTCTACAAATTAATCCCAAATTTTTTTTTTTTTTTTTTTTAGAATTTTTTGAAACCATTTTTAACATCACAACTTTATTTTAATTTTTTATCCGAACTAATTAATGCAATTCAAACACCTAAAACATCATCGAGAGGTATTTATTTTATTACCCATTGTTATTTTGTAAATTAAACAAAAGAATATTAAATATTTATTATTTTTATATAATTTTTTTTTTTAGCTTCCGAAACATCTTCAAATAGTGAACAAAGTATTTCCGTACACAATACTTTATTGGCAATGGAAAGTTCGAATAGCGGAATTCGTAAAATAGTTTGTAATGTTGATGATAAATCAATGAATATTGATTCAAGGCAACTTTACGATCCAGATTCTCTTTGGATGAGAAAAGAACATAAGTAAACAAACAAATATATAATTATAATAAATATTTTAAAATTTAAATCCATTTTTCTTTATTAATTGTAGAGGATTAAGCTTTGGCCGAATTAATGCTTTAGGCAGATTTGAGACAGATGTAGAACCCGAACCGGACCGAAAAGAAGGTAATTTTAAAAATCTTAAGAAAGTATTTAATTCAACTCACATTATTTACTTTTGTTCATCTTTAAATGAATGTATGCATGGTGAGTGCCTTTCTGAGAAAACTAATATTTACCATCAAAATTTAAAGTAAAATTGTAGGCCAGAAAATAATACTTCCTCTCTCCGGAAATGTGGTATGAATGTGTGAAAAAAATAAAACTAAAATTTAACATAATTAAATACAAATAATCTTATTAAAATAAAAATTTAATTAAAATAAGATTTGGCCCTATTGTACGTTTCTTCGGAACAGAAATATTTATTCTGCTAATCGACCCTCGCAACTAAGTTTTGCCTTGTTTATATGAGAAATTATATAAGAATTTCGTCTGTATGACAAATTCTACTTACGGTCAGTCGGGTTACTTGAAATGCAACAGCAACTTCATTGATTGCACCGTGTTTCATCTTCTGTAATATTAAAATACAATAATTTTTACTTTCTCTTACCTATATATATTAATATATAGAGAGAGAAAGTATTGGATTCATGTCAAAAATTCGATGTCGAGATTTTTATTGATATATACGTTTTGAGGTCCCCTGAGTCCAAAAAAGTGGTTTTCGCATGGTCTTTCTGTCTGTGTTCAATTTAAAGCATGAAGGAATTGAGCTAGGAGATTGAAATTTTATATTTTTTAGCCATCACCCTGGGGCGTGAAAATAAGCTTTTGACCAAAATCAGCCCAAAAGTAGTAGGCCTACTTTACTGATGTATTTTTTCAGTTTTTTTTCGATTTCCTCGAAATTCGCTCCAACGATTTTGATTAAAATTCATAAATCATTTTTTTTTTTTAGATTCTCTTTAAAATGTATATGATCATTTTGCCATTGAAATCTTTTGAAGCATACTTTACTCTTGTACTTCATATGAAAGATAGGAGAAATAGTTGCAATGGTATAAATATTTCCCATACTTATAAATTTTATTACATCTTTTATTATACGTATCATATATCGTATAATATATGTCAGCACAAAAAATCTGGTGGGAGAAGCACAGTACACAACCTTTCTCTTACCAAAATTAAGAGAAAGTTGTGTGCTGGGAGATCAGTCACTTCAGATTTTTTGTGTTGAGATATATTTAGTTTCCGATAATAGGGTACATTTGAATTCAAGATGTAAAATTTATAAACAGAAAAATAGATTATGTGAAATTCATATATAATTCATATAATGAATATTACGACTTGTTTTTGATATTCTCGAAAATCTACAATTCTTTTTTGAAATGTATGCCATATTTCCGGACAGCGGGTGTACCATTTTTGTTCTTTTAGAATTGTAAAGTGCTGCACGCATCACAAAAGAAATTATCTTTCAATGGTAATGATTTTTATCCACACACAGAGATACAGACGGGCCATTTTGCGGGTCCCAATCTTGTATCCTCAAACGGGTATTTCAATCTAAATCTGATATCGAATTTTTTACACGATTGCAATACTTTCTCTCTATATTAACAAGAGAATATAAGAGAAAGTAAATAACTTAAAGGACCTATTTTAGGGCACAAGGAGCCCGTGTATGCATATACGAAATTCAAAATTATAAATAGTTTTTTAACCAATCTCAATTAAAAAAAAAATAAGGGGCCGTTAGATATTGCGTCTTGGGTTCCAAGGGGCCCGCGATTTCAAAAAGTTTAAGAAGCTCTGCCCTACACCTAAAATTTAGAGCTCTCCTTAACAAAATTACTCTGCTAATGACTGCCACTGATAAAAATTATATTTTTTCTCTTCCAGGATCGAAATTTGCAAAAGTTGTAAAAAAATTGGTTAATATAGAAGAAGATAAGGTAACTATAGATAAATATAATTATTAATGATATCTTAAAATTACATTTTCTCTAAATTTTACTATTCAAATTAGGCAAAAGAAGAAATGGCTTGGCAAATCGCAGAAATGATTGTTAAAGATATCACAAAAGTTACTCTTGCTAATGAAGAAAGGTTTAATTCTTGATCAAATTCTAAGTGAATTTCTACTTAAAAATAAAAAAAATCCAAAATCAAACCTAGTCGAAAGTATATGAGATATTTGAAAGAATAAAATGCAATCAAAGATTTTGAAAAAAATCATAGCTATTTATAAACGTTGGATTAACATGACAATATTTTTGTTGTGTTTTTTAATATTTAGAAAAAAGATTAATAAAATAAATAATGTATTTATATTAGAGATATGTATATATATTTATATTTCATATATTGTATAGATATTTGATTTAAAAGAAAAAACAATAAATATTGTATATTTAATATTGATAAATCTTTATTTATGATTCAAAATATTGTACAAATATTTGCAAATAAGATGAAATGTGATTTATTAAAGTTATACATACATTCTTAAATTATTAAGACAATTAATTAATTTTCATTTATTTTGGAAAGGTGCTACGCTCTTCGTGATCTTTGTTTTAAAACAAACTTTTTATTTGTTGATATACGTAATAAGAATGTTTGAGTTAGTTTCCTATGTATTCTCTCTTTTTAACTATACGCGGGTGTGGTATCAAAATTTTCGGGACTGGTCCTGCCATTTGAACAGTAATCTAACCATCACACTAGAATCGTAACTGTAGTAGCATTTATTGCCTGGTTTTCAAATATTGAGGTCTCAACTATGTGGATTCATGCCCAAAGAATAGAATTAACTAACAATATTACCACAAATGCTTTTCAAATGGCCGTTCCTGAAAAATTCGGATATCAGTTTGTACATACCGGTATATAGACTCTATATATATATTTTTTTTATTTTTTTTTTCGTGCATTACAATGCGATATTTGAAAAGGAAGTTTTTCGTTTTTAAAATGCTCTTGCATTTATTTTAAAATACTTTTTCTTATAGGCATATAAATCATTATTATTGTTAAAATTAATTTATTTTATTTAAAAAATTTTATAAAACAATTTTATTATCAAATATTTTTTAAAAATATATAATTTATTAATTTTTTACTTTGTTTTTTCCATCCCTTTTTTTTTAATCTAATATCTATTTTATTTTACTGTTACAATATATCGATGATAAAGTAAAAACTCGAGCCTTTTTCTTAAAAAAAAAAATCAAGCGAATACTACAACATAAAGTTAGCTCCTTTATCGTTCAATATTTTTAAAAATAAACAATGGTGGACGATGTTATGCATAAAGGAACCAAGCGCCATTATGATCGAAATTGAGATAAGACCGCCATCTTGTAGAGAAAAAGATCTACCTCTTTATTTAAATCATAACATGGTTAATTACTAATATTACTCTGTACACTTTTTTTGTATAAAAGAAGAAAAAAGTAATTGCTATTAGTTTTGTTTACAATTGTGCAAAAGAAATGCCCCTTATTTCAGATTTAGTTTAATGGCGCTTGGTACCTTCATGTATAACATCGACCAATTATCGGTATCATTAATGATATTAAATATTTTTTCAACTCTATTACATTAATTTCTTTATCTATTTCTACCAGAATAGTTCTACATAAAATTTTTGTCATCTAAATAACAATGGAGAAATAATACACTTTTTGTTGGTTATTGAGGCCCTCGTATTTCTTCAAAATTTTCGTTATTTTTACATATATCTCGATCAAATTGGCTTTCCGCCATATTTTTTGGTCTTATAAATGGAAGGGAGGAACTATTTTTCCTGAAAAACTTAACAATATTAATGAAATTGTAGTTATCGTATTTTCACATTAGCCAATAAAATTCATACCCCCCCCCCCCCCCCTAAATGGCATCAATGGGAATCCCGAAAAGGATTTTTAAAAAATTTTACTTATAGGTCATGTACATGTATTTTCAAAATATTTTTATTTTTAAAATAATAATTGTTTATTTATTTCTTATAGAATGTCGTTTATTTTTTTTTATTTTATAAAATTTTTTATAAAAATGCTTCCTAAAAATAGTACAAATGAAAGTACAACAAAATTCATTGGAAATATAGCTGATTTGAAAAAAGGTGAATTATCCGAACGAGATGCCGAATCAATTTGTGATACGCTCGTGGTGTTGATTCCCGAAGTGGAACATCTCAAAGAGGTTTTTCAACGTTGGTGTTCATTAGATCGTTTATCTAGAGCTATAATCGATGCTACGGCGCAATCATGGCCATCTAGAACGAGAAGTCTCCTCTTTCGTCCTGTTCGAGAAGCTCTACGCAGGTGGGAATATATTCAAGATACCGAGGGTGCTCCTGGTTTTGAACCTGGACTGATTACGTTATCATGTGATCCTGAATTTGAAGAAGAACTTTGCGGTGTCATCTATGATCTTGGCAAATTAATTGATGAAGAAATTAAAAATAAAAACAGAAGTAAAAAAGCTTCTATAGTTTGGCTTCCAATTTAAAAAAATATACACTAAAGAGACTTTAAATAGAAAAATATTTATTATATTTTTTCAAATACAATATAAATATATATTTAATATGTAATAGGAACAAATATACATTATATAATATATTAAAAGTATACTAAATAAACTTTTGCCTTCATTCAACTTAAATAAAATTATACTCTATTTCAGCGGTTTCCAACCCGGGGGCCGCGGGGTGATTGAAACTGGGCCGCGGACGTCTAAGAAAAGATAAAAATTATATGTATTTATATAAATTTATATATAATACTTTGCAGGGCCGTGCCTAGGTTATTTAGCGCCCGGGGCAAGTTAGTCCTTTAGCGCCCTTTGTATATATTTTTTACATTGTCACAATAATGTTTCCCGTCCGAAAAAATATTTTACCTTTTTTTTTAGAGACGCTAATTTTTGCCGCCCCCGGAACCAAAATTTTTTTCCGCCCGTAAAAATATTTTACCTTTTTTTTAGAGACGCTAAATTTTTGCGCCCCTTCAAAATTTGCGCCCTGGGCAAAGGCCCCGGTCGCCCCCCCCCCCTAAGCACGGCCCTGATACTTTGGACCTCAGCGTTTTTTTTTACGGAAAAAGTGGGCCGCACATCAAAAAAGGTTGGGAACCACTGCTCTATTTAATTCAATATTTATATCGAGTAATTTTAGTGAAATAATTTATATAAAAATATACATTAATATTAAATAAATATATTTTTGAATTTTTTATTTTTTTGCCATTTTTGAAAAAGGCAATTAAAAAATGTTCCACAGATTATACATCAAGTCATCAATTTTCTGTTTTCGTACAAACATTTTTTGGTGTAGCCTAAATTTTATTATAGCATCATTAAGTAAATATAAATATAATAATTACACTTATATAACAAGTGGCAACCAACTACATTGATTGGCGACCCCCCCCCCCCCCACTGCAGGTACAAA
Source organism: Euborellia annulipes (assembly GCA_023213315.1). NCBI lineage: Eukaryota > Metazoa > Arthropoda > Insecta > Dermaptera > Anisolabididae > Euborellia > Euborellia annulipes. Next base: position 43,135 of record JAKCPI010020852.1, read on the forward strand.
AATGTGCTGGCTCCCAAAAAAATATTTGTCTATATAGAATTCCAAAAATTTTAAAATTTTAGCTATCCCTGAATGAAAAAAAAAACATATATTTACTATATTCTATAGTTCCAAAAATTATTCATTCGTAGAAATCTGTTAATAATTAACGAAATTATAAACAAAACAGTTATCAAAGATTGATAAAAAAACACTTTGGATGCCTATCTTTTAGGCGCTTTGCTCTCAATTGTTTTTCTCTATATCTCTAAAATTGATAGGGCAAAACTCAAATGATATTTGAATTCAGCAAGAAAAATACTTCTGTCTCAGTGAATCTAGTAAATTTTATTATACTTTTTTTTATACAAGAATTTCACATCTTTATTCTTGTAAAAGAAAAAAAAAGTTGATTTTTGTGGACCAGTGTAATTAAATTATGCGCTTTCAAATTTGATAAGGCTATGGTTTTAAATAAAATTTATTTTATTTTGTCTTTTATTTTTCAGAATCTGAGGACATTTAGATTCCATCCTTATTCTTTTTAATTAATTGGTAGGCAATTAAAATTTGAATGTTCGGTAAATTTTTGTTTGGGAACTATAACCAAACTTCGGACTCCTAGAACTAGAGACGAAACCTCTACCTCTGAGCTCAGGCCCAGGGCATTTATTCATTTATTAAATAAATTATCAGGAATTATATGATCCTCCTTTAGAGGGAGGGGATGTCGTTAATGTGACTATTCTTTAAAATTTTTAAAGTGAAGTTGCGAGCAATTTTCGTGTTTTACTTTGGCCCGGTTGAGGTGATTTTGTTTCAAAAATTGCTGGAGCTCTTGGAAGTCCTTCTGGATTTATACTTTCTGGATTTATATTTTCACAGGTGGCTATATTATTATTATTATTAGAAGATTGAACTTCAGGTGGGGGACAAACCGGTCTGCTCTGTACTCCATTATGATGTTCATGATGTCGATGGTGATGTTGGTGCTGATGTGGATGTTGATGGATATTAAATTTTTTACAAGCGGTCCAATATAGAACCATTAATAAAATAGAAATTAGTAAAATCACGATCAACCATAAGAAAACAGGATGAATCTCTATACATGTATTTGAACAATCCGAATTTTTATCTGTCTGAAAAGTTTATATTATCATAGATTTTACGATGTTTTATGGAAATAAATAGAAATTTTAAATTTAATAAACTTACAGTTGTGGTATGAGGAAATGGTGTGGTAGTTGGATCTGGCAACTCCTTACAAGTTCGAATAGGACCATGTGGATTATGACTGCAAGTAAATGTAACACAAACATTTCTAGCGCATAATTCTTCTAGTGTGTTTGCTACATATCCGCAATCAAGAGGATTTCCTTCTAAGACAAGAACCTGTAAAAGGTTGTTTGTTAATAGTATTCATTAATATTACAATTTTTTAAATATAGACCCAGGAGCGGACTAAGTAACCGTAATTTTTGGGGCCCGAAAATTAGGAAAAAAATTTTCCATTTGGTTCGCCCGCAAAAAAAAAAAATTCGCTTCGCACGGAGGGAAAAAAATTTTCCATGAGGCGGAAAAATTTGGATCCGCAAAAAAAAATTCGTTAATAGTCTTAGTCCGCCACTGCATAAACCTATATATTTTGTTTAAAGAGCTTTCTCGGCTCCCCCTCCATGTATCCGAACCAAATTATTTCAGAAACTATAAGAGCTAGAGCCATGAATTTTTTTTTTATTTTGTACAGCATCTTTCAAAAGGGTGCATGAACAAGGGCGGTCCCAGAGGGGGGTCAAGGGGGTCGTGACCCCCCCAAAAAAAAAATCTTTTTTTTTTTTTAACACACACTTTTTCCCACTCACTCTCCCATTCACACAATCTTTTCGGCAACTTAGGCCATTTAAGACTTAAACGATACTTATATTTGATTAATATATATTTATTGGGGTCCAGGCCCATTTATTTATACTATAAAAAAAAAAAAAAAAAAACAGTGACCCCCCCTCCAAATGTAAGGCTAGGACCGCGCTTGTGCATGAATATCATTTCGTTCCGTAAATCGCAGCGATACGTGCGGGTATCTAAAAATACAATACTTGAACAAATTATCTCAGAAACTAGTGTTAATATTTACGAATATGGTACGAGGATGTACTTGGGATCTTGAAACAAGTCATTCAGTGATTGGAGGCGGACACAGTCAGGCTTAGCGTCTTGTATTCTTCTCAGTCATTAGTGTCAGCCTTGACACGTTGTGGTTACTCTGAAGAGTAACTCTCATGGGAATGATACTGAGGTGGGTTCCCGTTTCCTTTCTCAGGAGGAGGCATCTCAAATAGAGTTGGATAATTTATTGCCATGAGGTGGATTTGAACTCGAGTTGGATTCAACTCAGGATTATAAGCTTAACTGCTTTATCTCCTCGGCTAATCGCCTCCTCAGCGTCTTGTATTAATTAATTATTAATTCGCAAAAAAATTTATTTTTCGCAAAAAAATTTATTTTTAATGTCAAATTTTAAATATTAATACTTAAAAATTTGATTTGTATTTATATTCTGGCAAACAAATAGAATGCGCCTTTAAATTACCGAAATTAAGAAAAAATTGTGTGCTGTGCGACCAGTCACACCAGATTACCCCCCCCCCCCCCCGAGAGACACCTCTGGATCCGCCCTTTTTTTATAGAGTTTCTAATTTTACCTCAAGATGTGTTAATACCCGAAAAGTTTCGGGTTCGAATTCCACAATGCGGTTGTAACTTATATCAAGTGTTTTCAATTTCGGCACTCCATTGAATACATTCTTGGTTAATTTACTTATATTACAATGATGTATTTGTAGTGTTTGCAGCATCAAAGAGTAGATAGCTGGATTTCCATCATCAAGTAATGACAATCCATGATTATATGACAGCGAAAGGAAGTCAAGATGAGGCTGATGTTGGAACATATGAGGATGTAATTCCACCAGACGATTATCATCCAAATAAAGCATCTTTAAAAAAAAAAAAAACAAAATTCTTAATTCCAACTGAGACGCTAGAGAAATAAGATATATAGGCCTATCTAGGCCTGTAGTCAGGAGGTGAATGGGAGTCTGAAACCCCCCAATAATTTATAAATAAATAGAAATATATAGAGAGAAATAGTATTAAAACTTTAAAGACTGTTAGAAAATAGATAGTCTTAATTATGACTTTATTTCATATATCGTACACAAAAAGAAATTTGTTAGGAAATGTGTAAGCTTAAGCTTTCTCCACCTCAATGAATCTTACTTTCTAATTTTTCATTTTACTTTTTTCTGAATGTATTTTATTTGCTTTATTGCCTCAAAATGAAAATACTTTTTAAGTATAATAGAATAGTAGTATAAAGAAAGTAAAATATTCACAAATGAAGGTGGTGAATAATTTAAAGAAACAATTCATTAAAATAAGTATAATTATCATATAAATGAAGCGTAGAGGTATTAAATGAAAAAAATTATATTTTATAATTACCTTTAGATGATTTAATGGTATTAAAGCATATCTGTTTATACTTCTCATTCGATTTTTAGATAAATCCAGTTTAATTAGTGATTGAGGATTTGTCCCATAAAAAGTATCCTCATCTGAAAAAAAAATTTAAAAAAAATATATTTTATTTCATAAGTTGGGTTGGATATTATTTAATTGCAAAATTGAATTTATAATTAAATTTTTTGACTTAAAATCATTGTCTTCCGAAGGAGAGGGTAAAAACGGATAAATCCCTTGCAGTCAGGGCCGCAGTAAAATTTCAATGAAAAAAAAATCATTTTCTTGAACTTTTTTTTTCCTGAGAGAGTCCGGGCCCTTAGGTGCGCGTCTCGGGGTGCTAATTTTGGGACTTTCCAGGGCCACAATTTTGAAGCTATCGACCTCAAATTTTTTAAATTAAAGCTATTTAAAATATCTACAACTTATAGAAGCCCTTTTTTGATTTTCGAAAAAAATTTTTTTTTTAGATTAATCGCACTAAATAAAAGATATTTAAAAAAGGAGCTCTATAAGTTGTAGATAATTAAATTAGTAATCATTGTGTTAAAAAATAATTAATTTATTGCCTTTAATTAATTAGCTGGAAAGTCTAGAATGAAATGGAAAAAGTCCCTTGTTTTCCAATGGGGGAACACTAACGCCGTCTGGTGCCGCCTCGAGTCAATCGTGTTTTAACGGTTTTCCGAGACGCGCACCTTAAAGCTCAAATCTTAAAATTATATTTAAAAAAATAATTTCTTCTAAACAGTTATTTATTAAGTCTCTCAATTTAGGGAATTATGACAAATTTTTAAATAACCTTTTACTATCTCTTACCCTATATATGAAATATATAGAGAGAAAGTATTCGATTTTTTATATAAATAAATATTATAAGCTATGTATAACTGTTTCAAAAGTGTAAAAAAATTGTTGGCGTGAGGGCCACAATAGCCTTTTACAAACTAGAAAAAAACTTTTAGGGTGGGAGGGGGTATTATTAAGTAACCCCGAGACCCGTCAAGTCTGTCGGAGTTTAGCTGCGCTTTTACATAATATGCGGGAAGTGAAATTAAATTTACTAGACTAGTAAGCCTACTCCTTTAGTATATGATGAAATTATGATATTTTGGAGACAAGCTCGTGTCCCTATTCAAGATCGCTCAAATTGTAGAAAAAAGTGTAAAACGGCAAGTATTGGTTAAACACAAAAAACACGATAGTTGTCGAAAAAAGAGCAAGATTTTTTTTTTTTAAATTTATTTAAGGTCAATAATAATCAGTATTTTACTCTAATTCTTGAAGTAACTCGGACACCTTATTTTAAATAATTTATGCCCCCGGGTGTGGCGTAGTAGGTAGAGTGCCTACCTCCTATACCAAACGTCGCGGGTTCGGACCCAGGCAGTCCGATGATTTTATTTAAGCCATTATGGATACCAGATGGCTTAAATAGAAATGCCTGAACCTACAATTTATATATTACTTACAACGGTTATCGTCAAAGTCTTAAATGGCCTAAGTTGCCGAAAAGACTGTGTGAATGTGTGTGTGAGTGCAGGGGCGCCGGAACGAATTTGAATCAGGGGGAGGCAAAAAAAATTTTTTTAGAAAATTAAAATAATTTTTATGTTTAAATAGTATAAAACAAAAACAAATCTACTATAAAACTTTAAAAATTTTAAATAAAATACAATTTTAATAAAATTAAAATTTTAAAAAATTTGGTAGTGATTTTATGAAAAACTTTTGGAAAAAATTTAGAAAAAAATGAATTTCTTACTCTTTTAATTTTTTTTAATTTAGAAGATTTTATTTTTATTAATTTAATTAATATTCAATACATTCCTCATTTCGAATTTGACTAAACTACTATTTGATTAATTAATATATATATTAATATTAATTAATTAATAATTAATATAATCAAACTGAAATATGATTGACAAATAATTAAGAAATAAAAAGAAATATGAACAGATTAATGCAGAGGAACTTTGACAGATGATACAATTTAATCTCTTTCTTTTTAGAATCATAATTCAAGGCGCATGTCTTTATTCTATCCTAATTAGCCCACAGGATATTATTTAGACCCCTAGCACAAGAGGCGGTTACTCTACCACTGTGCTATGGCCCAAGAACGAGCAAGAATTTAAAAGAATCAAAAAGACATGTTACATTCAAATGCATAATTAAAATTGAGGAAGAGGGTTATTAAAAATCTATCTTTTCTTATTAGTTCTATTAATTATGTATTTATTAAGGTAATTTTAGGCAATAAAAGATTCTAAATATTATTTCTAGTTTTATTGGAATGTGAAATTAATTTTAACTTAGAGAATGCTTAGTTTTAAGAAAATTTTGAAAATTTTTTAAATTCAAAGCCCACGTGCTCCTGTTTTACAAATGAGTTCAAATTTCGCAGACATTATTTTAATATTATTTATTATTTATATAATTTATATTATATTATATTATATATTTTTATATTATTTTAATATAAATTGTCGATGCTCAAATTATATATATTATAAAAATAATAATTAAGTATCGATGCCCATCGGAGGATGGACTTTGTTTAAACAGAATTCATAAATTGTCGAAACACTCAACTACTATGTAAAGTAAGAATAAAATTATGCCTTTTTAAATGTCTCTCACTGTGTCACGCAAAATTTTCCAAATAATATTTTCAACCCTCCGAGCTTGCATTATATTAATTAATGTATTCTTATCAAAATATTTCTAAAAACTTTTAAAATCATTCAGACAAAAAACTTAGAGGTTTTAGCAAAGAAGCTGGTAGTTAACAATCCCCAGAAATCTTTTGATTTAATAAGGATTTTGTTTCTATTTGTTCTTACCTAATTTTTCAATAAAATTATCTTTTAAATTGAAGATAAAAGTTGAATTGAGAAGCACTTTAATTGGCACGTAGTTGAGCCTCGAAGTCAGACAATTCGTTTCAATTCGCGTACATTCGCAATGAGGAGGACAATCTTCGAGCTCAGAACAATCTCGTGGCTGTAAAAATGTTTTATGAAATTCTATTTTACTTTACTCTTACTTTACTCTAATATACATTTATGCATGGATTCGGGTACGGATTCGAGTTGACTAACGACAACACAATTAATACTAAGAAAAGTGTCCAGGACACTTTCCAGTATTTAAGAAGGAAACACATTCCACTTGAATTCATACAACTAAATATATTTAACTAAAATTATCAACGATCAAGGAAACTTATAAATACTCGGTTCGCTATATTGACAAAAGATATTTGAGGGAAATGAACAGTTTGATTCATATATTGGGTGGGACGAAGGATTCAGATAAAGAGTTCATTCCATTCGTGCCTATTTTAAATGCCCTTGACCTGTCAAAGTATTTTGGAAATAAAAAAATAGAAGAAGATATTTATTTCCATATTCAGAAGAAATTGTTAATTATTTATTTACTTTATTATTATTTAATTCTACTAATTCCAGGAGAAATTTTCCACATAAATGCCTGTAGATTTTCATAATTGAGTTATCAATTGCTTGAAAATTTGATCTATTTTCATAAAATACCATTGAACATGTAATGCAAAAATCTGGTGTGACTGGTAGCACACAAGACTTTTCGTGTCGACATATATTTAGTTTTAGTTTGAATTCAAGATATAAATTTTATAAACATGATAAAAGCCGGCGGGCCTGGCAAGAAGAAGGAACAACAGCCACCAAGATCACCATTGTTAAGCAATGTCATGTGGTGCTGAAAATCGGGATAGGTGGCCCCAAAAAACAAGACCATTGAACGCACGCCGGAAGCCATAGATACATGTATTAAATAAATAATCAATAAATTTATAAAAGTCTGAAGCCGAAATGACTTTTTGAAAAAAAAAATCTGGTGTGACAGGCACACAACTTTCTCTTACCTTCGGTAATCGAAAGTTGTGTTCTGTGCTTGTCACACCAGATTTTTCGTGTCGAAATATATTTAGTTCCCGACAGTACGGAACATTTGAATTCAGATGTAAAATTTATAAGTATGGGAAAATATTTATATTTTGTTACCATGGCAACCATTTCTCCTATCTTTTCTATGAAATACAAGAGTAAAGTGGTCTTCAGAAGATTTCAATCGCAAAATGAGAATATACATTTTAAAGAGCTTCTAAAAAATAATTGATTTTTGAATTAAAAAAAAAATCGGAGCAAATTTTGAGAAAATCGAAGAAAACTGAAAAAGTACATCAGTAAAGTACTAGTACTCTTTGGCCGATTTTGATTAAAAGCTTATTTTCCTGGTCCCGGGGGGTGTTTAACTTAAATATAAAATTTCAGCCTCATAGCTCAATTCCTTCATGCTTAAAATTGAACACACACACCCACACACACACACAGACAGACCATGTCGCGAAAACCACTTTTTTGGATTCAGGGGACCTCAAAACGTGAAGATCCATCAAAATCTCGACATCGAATTTTTGACATGAATCCAATATTTTCTCTCTATATATATATTACATATATACATAGGTAAGAGAAAGTAAAAAGTATGGGAAAATATTTATATTTTGTTACTATGGCAACTATTTGTCCTATCTTTCATATGAAGTACAAGATTCAAAAGATTTCAATGGCAAAATGAGAATATACATTTTAAAGAGAATCTAAAAAATAATTGATTTATGAATTTTAATCAAAATCGTTGGAGTGAATTTTGAGAAAATCGAAAAAAAAAACTGAAAAAGTACATCAGTGAAGTACTAGTACTCTTAGGCCGATTTTGTTTAAAAGCTTATTTTCACGCCTCTGTATAGTCTAATATTTAGTAGTTCTACCATGGGCGTACCCAGGATCAAATCTAGAACGTGTATATCCATCAAAATCTCGACATCGAATTTTTTGAAATGAATCCAATACTTTCTCTCTCTATATATATTAACATATATATATATATAGAGTTAAGAGAAAGTAAAAAATCATTCCCCGTCGCCATCCACCAATTTTGTTTCGGTTCATCACTTTATAAACATTTAATTTTTTTTTTTTTTTTGCTTCTAGGGGCGGGGGGCAGCTGCCCCCCGCTGGGTACGCCCATGAGTTCTACAGATAGATTATTTTAATTTTTTTTTTTTAAATACCTTCCAGAAGAGAATCCAATAATTTTGTTTGAGAATGGGGAGAATGTAGAAAACTTTCTTCAAGATCATCCAATTATTAATTAATAAACTTAGTCACTATGAATTTTAATAAAAATCGTTAGTTTTCATTTAATATAATAAGCATTATGTTCTCATATCTATCTTTAGGTCCTAATATTTTCCTTCCTTAAAAATTTATCATTCTAAGCAATCAGGATTGGGCGGGGAGGTCCATGTTTTGTCACGAATAATGATGAACCAGGAAAATATTTCAAATCTTTCAAAAGATTCCGCCCCTGGAGCCGGATGAATCGTTATTCATAGAATTCATAGCACTCGTCAAAGTTAATCGTCATACGATTCTTCAGATGAAAGACAATAATGCAAGAGTGCATCATTGGATGTGGCTTGATTTAGAGCAAGGGATTCACTCAAGTGTGGTTTATGATAAAGATCGCCAAGATCGAATAATGTTGAATATGTTATGATTCAGAAATCACTTAATGAGACATGAGTTATAACACGTCGCGACGCGTCGGTGACCCGTGGCTCAGAGAGCTCAAGCTTAGGGTCACGGGTTCGCTCCACGTTCATTTGAATTGGCTACCAATCATTTAAGTACATAGAGGTGGGGTCTAAATGGCCTTAGATTCCGAAAAATACCTTAAACAAATAAAAAAAAAAATTATAACACACTTATCAAAGTTTTCATTGGCCCAAATTGTATATACCAGTAATTTCTAAGGTGTAAATAAAAAATTTAGTATATCTAAAAAGCACATCATAAAATTTGTTTTGGACGGTTGGGGGAATTTTCCAAATAAAATAAATGCTTGTCAAAAAAGAAAAAAATCAATCATTTGGTATAAAATGTTTACATAAAGAGGTTGGAGAATAATTAACCAGCAGTTTATCGTCCTGACTACTATATAATCAAATGATTTCAATTAAATTGTGATATTCGTTTCGAAAATATATTCATGAACCCCTTTGATTGTTTTTCGACAACTAAAAAAAAATTCATGACTATCTTTTATAATTTCTCAGATAATTTCGCCATGTGTTTTTATCATACCGCACATGTGGAGGGTACCCCTGCATAAAAAATCATGACTCTTATAATTTCTAGGCTATTTTGATATGGACAGATTGACAATTATTGATTTGGATATCAATCAATATAGGCCTACATATCTTGATATAGGCAACCAGCAGATCAGCCAAGTATGTTTAGTCACAGGTAGGGGACAGCCTATTATTTTTTTTACTTTGATTTATATAACAAAAGAATCGCAATCACAAAAGTTTTTTTTTAATTCGTTTTGTCTATTTCGACGTCCGAGGAAATTTAGACCCCGTCCCTATTTATTTCAATTGATTGATATCCAATTCAAATGAAATAAATTTTGTCGCCTGGGATGGGAATGCTCTACCTCTGAGCCAAAGGTCGCAAAAAAAATTTAGTATAGGCCTACGTTTCAATGGAATTCATTACATAAAACCAGGGCCGAAAAAAAAAGAAAGGTAAAATGATATGAATCTGTATAGAAAACTTCAAGGAGGGGGCGGCAAATTAAATTTTGCCCCCCCCCCCCTAAAAATCTCCTAATTCCTGCACTGCATAAAACAGTACATAAGTCTCTGTAATTTAGTAAATGGAAGCCTCATTCACTAGCACGCGTTTTAAATATATTTGCATACTAGCTTATTTAAAATATTTCAACAAAAATTCATTTTGAAGTTTGCCAGGCCTAGTATTTTACTATATCTACCTTTTCTAATTTTTTTTTACAAATCGTTCTAGCAATTTGGTTTAATTCATATGCCACTTTTGACATTCTATAACATGTTATTCGCACAAAAAGTATTTGGTTTCACATTACAGTTTTTATGTCCTAAGTTGATTTTTTTATAAAATTCTCTATTTTGAATAAATTTTGTAAAATAAGAAAAGCTTTAAGATCACCTTTCCACCCAAAATAGAGTGAAGCTTTCAATTCCAAAATTATTGTAAATTATATTTTTATTGACTGATATAACTATCTTGAAAGAAAACTGAATCTCGCTTCCGGCGTAAGTTCCTCGGAGCCAGCCATCCGAGGTTCCCCTCTTCTTGGCCTTGCCAATTGGTGACATTTTTTTCGGCATCAAAGGCCATTTAGCCTCGTCTCTAATTATTTATTTATCTAAAAACTTTTTTTAGTACTTGGTGATTTGAATATGAAATTTAGACTCAAACGCTTTCTTATGTCACTAGCAATAAAATTAATTTAAATAAATATTGCACAAATAAAATATAACCTTATACTGTCATTATTGTATATGACTATTTGACTACTGCTGTCGAAAAAGCAAAAAAAAAAAAATTCAAGATCTTTCCATATTTACAGACATAATTTTGAGGTGATGATCAGTATTTTTTTACGGTTTAATATTAATACTAATATTTATAAAATTTTACTTTAGAGTAAAGAAAAAGGAAATAGAGTTTAAGAGAAAGTCCTTAATCATTGAAAATAAAAAGAGGGGAAGTTTTCTTGAATGACTATAATGTACCGGTACTTTATGAATTCCCCACCCAGAAGAATTCAACTCTAATGTGCGTAAGACTCATTGTAATTCCCGTCGGATTGGATCTATATTATAGTATAAAAGGAGAATTATTTTTTTAAAGTGTTGGTTAAATATATTTCCGTCTGAGAGCGTGTGGTTTGAAGGCCATCCTTATATATACTGTCTTTCATCTGCAGGATCTAAGTGCCTCTTTACCTTGTCAGAGCATTGGAAGGAGCTTCATTCATTCATTAGCCATGGCCAAATTCAAAAGTTTTCAATTGATATTCATATTTATGATGTGTTTAATCAGTGTTTGTCAGTTTGTACATTGCAATAATCCACCGATTATATATCTATTAATTAATGGTAAATCACCATTTTCCATTCAACCAATTAACTGTGTTAAATTAGTGAATTATAATATGGATTCTCAAAATTATTCTCCTTATGTGTATCTGAGAAGAGAAGAAAACTCAAGACCGTATCAACCTTTGGAATTTATACCACTTCCTGAGGTAATCATTCCTGCCGAACCTCAAGATATGAAAACAACTGTTCCATCTACTGAATCGACTACGAGAGCATCAACAAGACCTTCGAAAAACAATAGATTGGATAATATCATTAAAGCTCCAATTATATGTGAGGATGATCAAGTAAAAGACGATAATGGAAATTGCAGAGATACTATTGATTAAAAAGAAATTTTTATAATTTAATTTTATAAACTCTAGATTATATAATTCTATTAAAATTATTTATTTATTTATTTTTGTGAATAAAATCGTTCGAGTAAAGAAATGTTATTATTTTTTATTCAGCTTATTTAAAAACCTACCAATTACTGTACTCAATTTTTCGTCTCATGACAGTGGTATGTTGTTATTTATTTTATTTAAATTTAACTCGCAAACCGCAATTGAAACATTATAAGTAGATTAATTAAAAAATTGAAATCAGAAGATGATGTTTCAATATAAAGCCTATTATAAATAAAATAGCTCTAGTTGAATATATCTTTTATAATGAAACATATCACTTTGTGTTTTCAATTTTTTAATATACCTACATTTACTTAGTTTGACTCGAGTATATTTTCTTAATTTAAATTTAAAAATACTCTTATTGATTTATTGATCATGTAGGAATTACTTACTAAGTATAAGTTGTGTTTTAGACAAAGATTGGATGTATAAAAAGCAAGAGAGTAGCTAAGAGTTGGGGATTTGGGGTCCAAACACTTCCCCGAAATTCCGAAAAATTATAAAGAGAAACATGGTGTAAAAATTTTAAATAGATCTACTGTAAGATACTATAAAAAATATTTTACATTCTTTAAAATTTATCTCAATCCCCCCACCCTCAAAAAAATTTTATAATTCAAAGAGTAAGAACAGCAGCTCAAAAAAACTTGTGGTTTTGTTAGGCTCAGGAGAACCCCACATTACATTATATTTTTTTTTTTTTATATATATAAAAATATTTAAATTTGTTAATCAATTTAAACTATTAAAAAATTATATTTCGAAATTATTTTTTTATTGAGCATGATTAACATCATAGTTTATCAATTTACTTTCTCATATTAATGTGATATTTCTGTATGTTTGTCGGTTTGTAATCCCTCCTAGGATCTTTATTTTACAAAAATAAATTCATAAATTACAAATACTATGGAATAGGCTTATTTTAGAGTAAAAACTTTTTTAAAAAATTACTACCAGGTAGGCCTATATATAAATGACAAAAAATAATTGTATATTTATATTTTTTTTTAAATTTTCCTTCATTAAAAAAATAAATTCACTGAGACTGATTACAGAATCCACTTAAGCAAATAAATTCCCCTCCCTCCCCAAAAATTATAAAAAATATAGTTTTATATCATTCCATTTATTTTAATTATATCACCTTTATTTACTTTTGACCAATATCTCCAAAAATTTCTTAAATCAAAATAATTTATAAAAAAATATTTGAATAAATAATTTTTGATTATTAATTTCAAATAGTATCTTAGAAATATTTACTAATAACCATGAAAAGTCAATTAGCACTCATATATTAATTTATTTGGTATTGGTTAAAGTATTTTTAAAATTTCTTTGCCAATTTTTTCCTGACTTAACACTCCAAAGTTCCTAACTAAAAGTTGGTCAAAATCAAGACCGCAGACAGACTTAATGGGCCCATGAGCTATATAATACCTATAATTTTAAGATTTTAGCTTAAAGGAATCGGGTCCCCTCAAGAAAATGATTTTTTTAATTTTTTAAACACTCACTCTTTTTTCCCATTCACACACACATACACACAGTCTTTTGGGCAACTCAGGCCATATAAGACATTAACGATACTCATTAATTTAATACGATACAATTAGGAGATCCAAGCATTTTTATTTAAGCCATTTGGTATTCAAATAGCTTAAATAAAATCATCCGAACCCGCAATCCTTGGTTTAGAAGGCCAGCACGTTAACCCCTACACCAAACCCGAGGGCATTTTTTTGTATTATAATTTTAAGATTTTGAGCTTAAAGGGATTAGGCCCTCTAAGGAAAAGATTTTATGAAAATTATTTTTTTAATTGAAATTTTATCATGAAAATAATTTTTTTATTGGCTGCTGGAGCACAAAGGGCCAGGGCCATCCGAGGGCGTCCTCCTCTATCTGTGGGTTTGAACATAATATTGGAGAATTATTTTCACTAAAAAATTATAAAGTATTGTATAAAAAACATATAACCAAGTATTTATTAATTTAAATAAGCGAAAAATGTAGGTACCGCCGGGAGTTGCACCACGGGTCTTGTCGATTTACGCTCAACATGCCCTACTGTTGGACCACAGTACGCACTCGCTTATTTAAATTATGATAGATCGCTGATTTCAGTCTACTAGAGAAACGCCGCTCTAATCAAGCGTTCAGATTTCTCCGCTACTGAGGCGCGATCTAGATGGACGTTTTGAGAAATTAACTCAATTATACAATTAATAAATAAAGAATTATATATATCATGTGTTGGTCCATGAGGCAATTATGAAAAACATATAACCAAGTATTTATTAATTTAAATAAGCGAAAAATGTAGGTACCGCTGGGAGTTGCACCACGGATCTTGTCGATTTACGCTCAACATGCCCTACTGTTGGACCACAGTACGCACTCGCTTATTTAAATTATGATAGATCGCTGATTTCAGTCTACTAGAGAAACGCCGCTCTAATCAAGCGTTCAGATTTCTCCGCTACTGAGGCGCGATCTAGATGGACGTTTTGAGAAATTAACTCAATTATGCAATTAATAAATAAAGAATTATATATATCATGTGTTGGTCCATGAGGAAATTATGAAAAACATATAACCAAGTATTTATTAATTTAAATAAGCGAAAAATGTAGGTACCGCCGGGAGTTGCACCACGGATCTTGTCGATTTACGCTCAACATGCCCTACTGTTGGACCACAGTACGCACTCGCTTATTTAAATTATGATAGATCGCTGATTTCAGTCTACTAGAGAAACGCCGCTCTAATCAAGCTTGGTTATATGTTTTTCATAATTGCCTCATGGACCAACATGATATATATAATTCTTTATTTATTAATTGCATAATTAGTTAATTTCTCAAAACGTCCATCTAGATCGCGCCTCAGTAGCGGAGAAATCTGAACGCTTGATTAAGCGGCGTTTCTCTAGTAGACTGAAATCAGCGATCTATCATAATTTAAATAAGCGAGTGCGTACTGTGGTCCAACAGTAGGGCATGTTGAGCGTAAATCGACAAGATCCGTGGTGCAACCCGGCGGTACCTACATTTTTCGCTTATTTAAATTAATAAATACTTGGTTATATGTTTTTCATAATTGCCTCATGGACCAACACATGATATATATAATTCTTTATTTAAAGTATTGTATAATTTCATAAGTTCAAGAGATTTCTTCAAATGAAATAGGGCTATATTACTTCAATGAGGACCCAAATTGATTTCAATTTGGCCTCAGATAGTGTCGAGGCCAGGGATTATGTATGGTGTTTAACTCCCCCTCCCTCCCCCAAAAATTATAAATATAGAGAAACAAACATGGTGTTAACATACTGTTAAAAATTATAAACTTGTAAAATATTTTATCTATAAAATTTATTCATTTATGAGAGGGGATTACCTGTCGAATCATCCAAACCCAGGTTCCCGATTATATAATTTTATTGCAATCCTTTCGTTCATATTCTTGCAAGTAGGAGGTTCCCGGGAAATAGTACTCAGAAAACAAGTCAAAATAATTTTTTTTTTTTTATTTTTTTTATTTTAATTTTTTTTTTTTTTTTTTTTTTTTTAACATTCACCCTTTTTTCTCATTCACACTCACATTCACACACATTCATGCAGTCTTTTCGGCAACTTAGGCCATATAAGACTTTGACGATAACCGTTGTAGAGAATATATCTATTGTGGGGTCAGGCATTTCTATTTAAGCCATCTGGTTTTATTTTAATTATTAAATGGCTAAATCGATTGTTTTTTAATAAAAGTTTATACAGGTACACAAAGTTAAATTCTTCAATGCATTTTGGGACAATCATATCTACTGTAGTTTCTAATTTATCGAAAAAAAATCAAATAAAAAATTGGAAAAAAGCTTCAGAAGTGTATAAAAATTTGTATTCCAAATTCGTGTATTTTTTAAAATTCATGGTCATTTTAAGAAATGTATTTACTGTTATTAAATTTCAGCGATAAGGATATATCTAGAAATCCCCTCTCCAATAGTAATTTTTTTTTTAACATTTTGGTTAACTCTAATTCCGGTGTGTGATTGTGCATCCGTGCTATCTTATATTTGTGGTCTTTCATCTCCAGGATATAAGCTTTCCATCTTCCCGAGTCGCATTTTTATTTTCTCTTTAACCATGGCAAGGTTAAGATTGTTTGGAATCTTTTTAATCTTTTCAATGTTTTTAATTAGCAAATCATTTGTACATTGTGAAAACACACCAATTATCTATCTCTTGTTTAATAGTATGCCACCATTTTTGAATAATAATAATAAGTGTATAAATTGTGCCAAAAATATGGATTCAGCAAAATATCAAATCCAGTTAAAAGAAGAATCTAACCATGTTGATTTGGAAATAATTATTCCAAAAGAAGTAAACAAACAAGATGTAGAAGAGAAATTTCTTCCAACAACTGAGTATCCATTTCCACGAAATAAAGGTAGACCGGACAATATCGTGAAAGCGCCAGAAATTTGTGCATTTGACGAAATTAGAGATTATAAAGGACTGTGTAGGCGCGTATTAAACTAAGTTAAATATAAAATGAATGTAAGAAACTGTCTACTTCATTTTCCCCTTCATTCCGAGCTGGTGCGGGTCGGTAAATTTTAAACATGTTTCACCTTAATTATTGCATTATAATTTATTTATTCAATATTGTTAAATATCTTTTAATAAAATAATCCAATATTTCAGTATATTGTTGTTTTTAATTTAAAATTAATATAATTTTGGAGAATCAGCTACTACCACCTGTATATAATTTTTTTTTATTATTATACAGTAGTACCTCGCGATACGATGGGTTCACGATACGATGTGTTCAAGATACGAAGTGGAATGTCGCAAATATTCGTGCTCGCGAAACGATACGTTTTTCGCGATACGATCCCAATAAAAAAAAAGCACCCAGAAAAAATGCGTACAGCTCGTGCAATGGACAATGTGAATGACATTTGTATGAGTCATTTTCGAAACATTTTGAGGAGTCGTCAGAAACAGGCTTCTTTAGATAGATATTTTTCGAAGACATTTACATTGTTCATTATACGATTTTTTTAGGATACGATCCCGGTCCAGGAACGGATTAAGATCGTATCGCGAAGTACCACTGTAATTTCTCTTTCAGATTTTGAGATTGGGGTATATTTTTATAATATAAACACATAATTTTTTTTATTTCTTTCAGGCCATTGACCAGAGGTTATTTCCCCCACATCCAATTTCGATTCACCCTTGACCTGTGGCTCAGGGCTAGAGCATTGACTTCCGGTACCAAAGGTCAAAGGTCATCCCGTCTCATGCGACAAAAATTTATTTCAATTGGATTGGCTACCAAACCAATCGCAATAAATAAAGACGGGTCTAAATAGCCTTCGATGCCGAAAAATATCTTAAATGAAAAAAAAAAATTCGATCTATGCAATCTCGATAATTGCCAAGGAAGGCAATGGAAAAATAATACAATTTATATTTAAGCCTACCTTTCTATGTCTAACTATATTTTCTGCTAATTATAACTAAAAAATATATATCTTTTTAATAAAAAAAATTTAAAAAATTCGGAATAATATTGAAGTAAAATAACTTAAAAACTATTTGACATTTCCATAATCAAAATCCATGTACAGAAAATTTTCAATAAAGATTTTAATTTTGTTTTTTATAAGAACAATGAAATAATCACAAGTAAAAAACGCATTGGTGGGACTTAATATTGACCCTCACTGTACATGGTTTTTGATTATGGAAACGTCAAATAGTTTTTATTTGACTTCAATGTTCAACAAAAGTCAGTTTCAATATTAACCACCTCCCCTAGGGAATAGAGCCGTGAAGTTAGACAACCGGAGCGCTTAGCTGGTGTAATTGTTGTCTCAAAAAATAGTATTTTCACTGCAATATTAAAATACTTTCTCTCTATATTTATTTCATATATAGGGTAAGAGAAAGTAAAAAAAGTGTAAAATTTAATTTTTTTCTAAGCACTCTGGTTGTCTAACTTCACGGCTCTATTCTTAAGGGGTGGCGGTCAGGGGCGGCGGAAAGAATTTGAATCAGGGGGGAAAAAATTTTTTTTTAAAAAATAAAAATATTTTAATATATTAAAATAAAAAAAAAAAAAAAAAAATCTACTATAAAAATAAAAAAATTTAAAAAAAAAAAAATTTTAAAAAAAAAAAAAATTTAAAAAATTTTTTGGTGATTTTTTTAAAATATTTTTTAAAAAAAAAAAAAAAAAAAAAATTTTTTTTTTTTTTTTTTTTTTAATTTTAATATTTATTTTAAATAAAAAAATAAAATTTAAAAAAATTAAAAAAAAAAAAAAAAACCCCCCGGGGGGGGGGGGGGGTGGCGGTTAATATTAAAACTGACTGTACATATATAACGATTTTTTTATTCTCTGAAAGAATGTGAAATCAGAATTTTATTTATATAATTAGAAAATTTTTTTTGCAACTAACAGACAGACAGAATTATAGATTACAGTAACTAAGTTCTTTCAAAATTTAAATTTTATTTTCATCACTAATATTTTGGCATTTCTCAGATAAAATTCAATAGTGATGATAACTTTTCCAAAAAAATGAAGGAAACTGTAAAGAAAATTAAATATTTTACACAACTTGTTTAACATTATCTTATTATCGAAGTTCGCCGAAACCGGGCGGCGCGGATAGTATATATCTATATAACTACGGTATATATATAATTGTCAATTCTCTGTCTGTTCCAAATTTATTTCACAGCTTTTCAAGCATAGGAAGGTGTTGAGTGTTCTTCTCCCCTGAAATTTATTTGATCTCTTCTGAAATATGACGACCTCCATGATTCTAATTTTAATCTTTATTAATATAAATATTTATAAAACTTAACCTAACCTATATTAAACATATTGATAATTTATTTACAGATATTTACTTAGGTATTTATTTAAACTATTGATAAAGATATTAATACGCACAGTATATCACTCTAAAAAAATAGCTATGAGATAATCAGTAAAATATCGCCTTAGAAAAATATTCGTTTCTTAGCAACTGATAGTTCATAAATAAAAATATTATTAATACCTTTACAATATTTATATATTTTTTTTTAAATATAGGGATATGTAAAGAGTAATAATATTTTTTCGTCAGGAATTAGTATTTAAAAATTAAGATAAGAAAATGGAAAGGGATATTGTTGAGTATGCATTTGAAAAAGACCTTTTTGACCTTAAAATATTAAATTCATTTAGTATCCATAAGACTTCAGCAAAGGTAAGAATTTTTTATAATATAATAAGGTGTACCAGTAGCGTAGCAGGATTTCGCTTGGGGGGGGCCAAAAGTTTTATGACACCCCCCCCTTCTCCAAGAAACTTAAAGTGGAGAAATTTTTTTCTTCAAATAAAAAATAATTTTAATACAAAATTCGTAAATATTGGAGATTTTTTCAATTATTTATAGGTTTTTTTGTTAGATTTTAGAATTTATGAGACTTAATAAAATAATTATTTAAAAAAAATCATTAGGGAAAACAATAGGTATTTTTTTGTTTTGGAGAAGGCTTGGGGGGGCCCCCGGGCCCCCTGAATACGCCACTGGTGTGTACACCTGAAAGTAAGTTAGAAATTTTTTCAAAAACATAAAAATAAGATTAGAATTTTAAATTTTGACGTGACGTATAGGGGCTAATCAGATCATACTAAATTTCAATTTGTGTTTTATTTAAATTACTGTTTGAAAATAATTTATTCTAAATTCTGAAAAATCCTGAAATTAGTAGAAGGCCAGCACGCTATTAACTACACCAAGTCCGAGGGCTCTAAATTATTTGTTATTAATAAGAAAATAAATCTAAAAAATAATAGCAGCTTAGATTTTTCGACATCTTTTTTTTTTTAATTTAATATTTCACCTGTTCCCTCCAAGGTTTTTTACCAGCCATTTAAATTTATTTTCTTTAAAAAATAAATATTTATATTTATATTTTAAAGTGATTAATTGATAATTTATGAAACTAAGTTAAAAAAGGAAATTAATGATAAGATATTAATCCCATTTGATAGGCGTGTGACTTTTAATAAATAAAAAAATGAGGATATTAAATCTAAACATAAAGAGGATAAATAACTTTTTGAATAATTAAAAAAAAAATAATATTTTTTTTTTTTTGAGTATGTAGATCGATATAGTATTTTGAAGAAAAGAGATACAGATTGGTTTGAATGGGCCGATGGCTTAAGTGGATCCTATGTTGATCCAAATCTTGAAGAAAAAGAGGAAGAAGAGATTGATGTGCCCAGCGACATTTCAGATTTCGAAATAAATTTTAATTACTTTATTGGAGTCATAGTAAGAATTTTTATTAAATTTTTTTCTAAAAGTTTTTAAAGTGAAACTTTTATTATATCCTTCCAAATTTTTGGCTCTTCTATCAGCATGTCGCGTTACATGCCGTGACGTCAAGGGCCGTGACGCTACAAGTCATGGCGTCACAATCCGTGACGACAAAAATAAGAAAGTTGAAATTTAATATATATAACGAATTATAAGAAAATAATTGTGATTTAATAATTCAATTTTTTAAATTGATAAAATATAATTTTTAAAATAATTTTAAAATGATTCAAATCTTCAATCTATATATATATATAATAGCGGTGTGTCGGTCTGTCAGCCCGAGCCAGCTGGCGGGGGTCCAGGAGGGCGTAGCTCCCCTGGCTAGACGCGCGCCCGCCTAGGCGGGCGGCGCGGCTAGCTACCAAATAAATATTGTTCACAGTTTTTAATATGCCTCTATTGATTTCCCATTATCATTCTTCATTTTTAAATTATTAAGTTAAGATTAAAAACGCTATTTTAATACCCTTAATTGAATAATTTTCTGAAAACTTTCACTTAAACGCCTACGATCCGAAAAAAGTTTCACTTGCATCATGGTTTCATAAAACCACACAATGATTTTTTTTATTTTTGTTTTTTTTTTTTAACACTCACACTTTTTTCTCATTCCCACAGTCTTTTCGGCAACTTAGGCCTCAAAAAATCATTCTTATAAAAATTTATAAAAATTTCAAAAATTTTATTTATATTTTTTTTAAGGTTGACACTGAAAAAGTGGTAGCAGCTGTGGTTAATGAAGATGGTGTGATATTAAATCAATGTGAAGAAGAATTTTTTACTTGGGCTCCTCTTCCCGGATATCTTGAACAGAGCAGTGATCAAATATGGGAAAAAGTTGTGAACACAATCCGGGTAAGTACGGAATATTCTTCTCTTTAACAATTAAAAAAACGTTGACTGAAAAAATTGTTTTTCTTTATTATGGCTGCCTATTTATTTTTATTTATTTTACAAATCACATCACCCATCCTCTAATATTTATGTAAAGATAAATTGTGTTCAATTATAAAAACCCTTATTTATTCTAACACTTGGACTTTTTATTTTATTATTATTTCAGAATGTGAAATCGGATTTTTTACCAAAATTTATTAAAGGTATGGCGATTATTGCCACATCGTCTTTAGTGGTTTTAGATGACTTTGGAGAATCACTTTCTGTTAGTCCAACACGTAAGTTATAAAATTAAAAAATTAAAAAATGAGGGGCACAGCACTTGGTGGGGGGGGGGGGGATCTGGGAAAATAATATATTTTCCACGATGTTAATAAGAGAAGCCATCGGAGTTCCTCTTATTTTCAAAAATATTTTAGCGATATGTAGACCATTAGATGGCAAATAAATATTACCGCTGATAGAACACAACTTCTATTTAAAACTGTCCAAATGTACATCTATCACAAATGCTCCGAAGTTAGTGGATGCTTTTTCAAAATACAGTACCTATTTTTATGAAACAAATATATTTTACTAACATACTAATGAAAAAATGAAAGGTAGATTTTTAATAAGGACCTTGGTAAATATTCTTATCCTCATGCCCGTCCTTCCAAAGGAGATTAGCTCCGGTTAGGTGACTCATTCTTGCAACAAAATACACGAATTACATTGGCCTGTAAAATAAATTTTTTCTTCAGCTGAATGGAATATTTTTTATGAATTTTATGTTTTTTAGTGTGCTGAATCTATTGTAAAAGTGAACTCTATTTCTCTCTATCCATGTTTTTCACAAAACATTGGTAATTAAAAAACTGAAAAAGTACATCAGTTGTACTTAACTGATGTACTGAAGTACTAGTACTCTTTGGCCGATTTTTTAAAGTTTTCAAGCCCTAGAGGGGGGGGGGGGTGCCTAACTTAAATATAAAATTTTAATCTCCTAGCTCAATTCTTTCATGATTCGAATTGAACACACACACAGACAGACCATGTCTATATTAACATATATAGAGGTAAGAGAAACTAAAATTGACGGAGTCTTCTAAATGACTTAAAAAAAGGCTAAAAATAAATCTAAACATATGTGTAAAAAATTTCACCCCAAGAAAAAAGAATTTTGAAATGAAATTAAAAAATACTTTCTCTCTATATATATTTCATATATAGGGTCTAGTCGGTATTCATGGGCGTAGCCAGGGGGAGGCAGGGAGGGGCCATTGCCCCCCCTCCTGGCTTGTCCTAAAAATTTAAAAAAAAAAAACAAATATATATTTTTCCCATTGGGAATTTTGTTTTAACGCCCCATCCACTACATTAATTTAATTTTTTTTATTTAAATAAATAATTAATATCTATGTAATAATTAATATCTATGTATATATTAATTGCAAACCCCCCCTCTCGCCCTAACGAGGAGTTGCCCCCTCCCCTAACAAGGTGTCTGGCTACGCCCATGTCGGTATTACTTATATACAGTATTAAATTATATCTAATAAAAAAATATATTATTTAAGAATATTTTCGTAATATTAAAAATATAATTTAAAAAAATACAGTACAACCACAACATAATGTTATTTTATGGAACGATGAAAGAGCAACGGAAGAAGCGGAATTCATAAATGAAGTCGGTGGGCCACCTCTTCTCTTTAGTAATAATAAAATCACGGCCAATTATCCACTTCCAAAATTACTCTGGTTAAAGAAAAATCTTACAAAAGAATGGGTTAAATCATCATATTTCCTATTGTTGGCTGATTATTTTACTTGGAAATTAACTCGGTCTGAAATAAGGTAAGTTAAATTAAACCAGGCTTGTCGAGACTGATTCTTGATATTGTTATTTTTTCCTGAAAAAACACCTCTACAGCGATTCATACCCTAAAATCCCTTAAGTTTATTTCTTTTTTTTAATTTGGTATTGGGGGAAGAAAAATTTTAGAGCGAAAAAAGCCCTCTCTGACACTCTCTCCCTGTCCCAAACGAGTGCTACTTTAGTATACTATGCAGTGCTTATTTAAAAGATATTTAAAATAAACACAGAAAGGGGATAAATAGCATTAAAATTAGTTAAATTTAAACTATCAACCTTAAGCTCTAGTAAAAGCATATATGACAATTAAAAATTAAAAAATCAACAACTACTGAGGTCCTTTAGGAATTTTGAAGTAGTAAATATTTATTGTTAAAATACCGATAGCAAGAAATTTAATATTATTATTTAAACAAGATTATTAAATAATTAGGAATCCAGGATCTTTATTCTGCAAATGGAATATGATGATGGACCATCACGGAAATCCTGCTTGGCCTGAAGACTTTTTCAAAAGAATAAATCTTACAGATATAACTACATGTAAATGGAATGAAATTGGATACGAGGTATTTTTAACTACCGGGTTTTCCCTTAAGAAGTCCATGGCTTGTATTTGATTATTACTTTTTTTAAGATCCTCCCTTCAACTCCTGCTAGAAGCTCAGGCTTCATAAAGAAAATAAGTTTTTCTTGATAAACCCCCCCCCCCCCACACACTTCTTTCTCTGCTTAAAAAAATATTCCAACACTGATGTATGCGTGTTGATAAATTTATTTTTTAATTTTCTCAATAATACCTTAAGTAGTTAATACCAGTATATAGGCCCTGGGGAAAGGGCAAAAAGTATAAATAGTTTCATAAAGTCATATGTAACCAATAGAAAGAACTTTTTTTAAATTGATTTTTTATTATATATCAATATTTATTTTAAACTATTAGATCAGTATTTGATTTTCCAGGGGAACTGGCAAACTTGACACCTCCCTCATACCCGCGGGTCCTTTGCCAATATTCTATAAAAAAAAAATTAATTTATTTTAATAAAAAGTGCCAATTGAATATTGTTTACTGCAAGTGTTTAGAAATTTAATCTGACCTCTGGTTAAATTTTAACATCTGTGCAGCATAGTGTTAAATTAGCTGGCAGTGAATTTTTTTTTTAACAACTCATTATCTAATTGCTTGTCTTCCGATGGCTCATACAAATATGGGATGAGTAAAGAATAAAAATAAAAATATTTAAACGGTATTTTTTATCTTAATTTTTTTATCCTTTGTAGGTCTTTATTATTGATCTAATATAATTCATTTTTCTTTAATTTCATGCTCATAGCGGTAGCAGTTTCGCTTCCCATTCTGAGGGATAAAAAATTATTCAAATTATTTTGGCTACCAATTAATTTGAATAAATAAAAAATTAGGGTCTAAATGGCAATAGATGAAATTCAAAAAAATGCATTATCTAAAGGAAAGCAGTAAACTATAATTTACTTTAGATTTATTTATGGTAGATTAAAATAATAAGTGGGTTAAAGTAAGACATTTCTCGGGTGAAAAAAGCGTCTACAAAATTTTGACTTTGTTTAAAATAAATTTGTGATTTTGATTATATTTTTAATAATCTAGCTAATTTTGCAAATACAATTATTTAATTCATATTATTTTGTTTTACAAATTTCTAAACAATATTTTTGGTATAGATGCTTGAATCTGGTTCGAGGATTCCACTTCCAATTCTTCCTGAAATTGCAAATAGTCTCGAATTAGAGACTTCAATAGCCGTGGCTGTAGGAATGACCATTAGCAATGCACGATTATTAACTTTATTAGGAATCTGGAGCCCTGGAATTTCTAAACATCCTATAAATCGTCTTCGTGAGTAAATATTTATTTATTTATTTTTAAATCAAGGCCAGCCATTAGAAAATGAAAAGCAGTTGATTGATGGCAATCATTATTATTGTTAATTCTATAACAACAATTTCCATTTTTATCTAATTTATCTAATTTTAAAGATTGAATGAAAATATCAAAGTATTATAGTTAATAATTATTTAGTAATACTTTATAAATTTCCGTAACTCATAAAAACAAACCATACAAATATAATATTCCAACATTATTAAAACAAAATAAATGATTGTGACGATGGAGCAATAAATTAACACGAAACTTCTCATCGTTTATCAAACATTCAGATAGTCATATGAACTGCTCCTGCATAACATCCACTTTATTGATTATATAGGCTAAAACATTTTTTTTTTTTTTTAGTAATTACTTATGGGTCTAGTTTGACATTAGAAGCTTTAAGTCGAACACCTAATTATGTGCCTCATTATCATGGACCATGGTATGGAGTTTTATTACCAGGATTATGGACAAATAAAGGATATCAAAAATGTGGCGATCGTCTTATCAACTATATACTCAATGCTTATGCGGCACTGAAGAAATTGCAAAATAAATTTGAGGACAGAAAGTAAAAAGAATTTTAATTTTAATATTCAATTTATATAATTTATTCATATTTCTTTGTTTCAATTCAAAAGGCCCCAAAAATGCAAAATGCATTTAGGAGTGGTTATATCTCATATTGTCAGGGTGTATGAAAAGATTTAAGTTTTATAACTACGCTTGGAAAATAATTTTACTTTCTTTTTTTAAGTAAATTTCTCGGTAAACATCGAGCTGAACTTCTCTATTATTCCCAAAAAGAAAATAATTGACCTTTAGAGCATCAATAATGGAAATAAAAAGGGCAATTCAAGTATTACGTAAGTAGCCTAGGGGAAGGGGAGAGGTATCATATTTGCTAATTCTTGTTAATAAGGAGAAGAACTTATGCTCAGCATCTTTAACCAAAAAAAAAAAAAAAAACGCTCATAAAAAATTCATTAAATGTTTACATAAGGGAGGACTCAGGTACCTTTAAAAAATCAAAAATTTGTATACGTAATACTTGAATGACGCCTTAGCTCTGAATGAGATTACATAGGAATTAAATATCGTATTAATTTTTTCATTAGGACTTTACAAGAACATTTAGAATCTATTCTAGAATCAGAAAAAAAGAGGCGAGATATTCCAATTACTATGCTAACCGAACATTTACATATTTGCCCTGAATTTAGTGGCAATACTTGTCCTCTTGATGATCATGGTCTCGTTGGTTCAGTGAGTTTTAAATCATTTTCAATACTTTTAAATATTATACAGTATTTAATTAAATTAATTCTTTAAAATTTTACTAGATTTCTGGTCTAACTTTAAAGAGAGATGAGATTAGTATAGCAATTATTTATTTGTCCGCCATACAAGCTTTTGCTGTAAGTATTTTATCATATAAAACAGATTTCGACTTGTAAATATGAGTCTACTGGATTATTGATGATTTTTCTTGTGTAAAGATAAACAGAAACCGGGGGGGGGGAAACAGAAAGTTTGAATTAATTGTAGAATAAAAACAAAATACATGTTGGGTATTTTTAAGGAACTTTAAAATTGTGAAAATATTTTTAATCAACATTAAATAAAAATATAGGGTAAGAGAAAGTAAAAATGAATAGAAGTCTCCCCCTAATCGTTTAGGGAGGGTATTTTAATAAGCTGATTGAAGGCCTAAACAAAGCGAATAATAGAAACAAGTTACAATCTTGAACTCCCACTAGTATTAAATCCTTAAAATAATCCAATGGGTCATGTTCCACCTGTTTCCGGTAGCTCAGATCCAGATCACCGGATATAAGTTAAACCGGAAAACTTACGGGAAACTCACCTCTCTTCTCAAAAGAAATATGAGGCCTATTAAAATTTAAAAGATTGTTATTCAGGAAAAGTAATTTTAAAATTATTTTTTATTATTTAGAACAGGAGTGCCAACCCGCGGCTTTGAATAACTTTGCGGTCCGCGAGTATCATCATTCTTTTACAAAATGTATTTATTTTATTTATTTCACCCCCCCCCAAAAAAATGACTCTATTTATTGGGTTTAAATATGGGGATATACCAGGTATAATTTTATATGCCGCCCGCGGAGTTATCATGTATTTTCAAAGTGACCCGCAAGATCATTTCTGTTGCCCAGGAGTGAGTTAAATCTTTCCATTGAAAAGATCCAATATTCGGGATTCAAAATATCAACATTTCAATACAAGTATCCTTAGTGATTACACTTGGGGTTAAACAGATCGAAATAAAATTATCCTATCGTCATTTTAAACAACTTTTATTTAAAAATAGGCCTATTATTGGAGCTAAAAATGTCTCTTTACAATAAAAGAGAAAAGAAATCCGCCATTTTATTTTTTATTTTTCTCTATATTTTGATTGGATATTTTAAAGGACCAATAACAAATACATTTATTTGATTATTTTATGATTTGGGAGGAGTTAAATTCCTTTTATAAAGAAATAATTTTTTTTTCCTTTTTTTACCGCCTTCTTTTTTTTAAATCCCTCCCTCAATCATAAAATAACTAATAGACAAACTTTATTGGTTCTGTAAATTAACCTATCACATTTTTTTTTTACATTCTCTTATCTATTAATATATATAGACCTATATATATAAAGAAAGTATTTGACTCATGTAAAAAATTGAGATTTTGATGGAAATACATGTTTTGAGGTCTCCCGAGTTCAAAAAAGTGGGACCTGCTAAATGGCTGTGAACAAAATATATCAAGAACGAATAGAACTAGGATGTTGAGATTTTATATTTAAGTTAGGTACTCCCCTGGGACGTAACACGAAGTTTTTGAACGAAATCGGGCAAAGAGATGGTTAAACCATGAGTGGCTAACCCGCGGCCCGCCTTGAACTACTTTGAGCCTCGCGAGATTCATCACGCTTTTACAAAACATAGAATTATTCTTTTATTTTTTTCACCACAAAAAAATTTCCTAGTGGGTCTAATAAAGGGCTATATCATTTTTATATGCCTGCGGAGTTATGATGCATTTCCAAAGTGGTCTACAAGATTATTTTTTGGGTTAGCCTCCCCTGCTTTAGAATTTAATTTTAACTAGATTTACATATATAACCCCCCTCTCCCCTTCCTCCCTTTTCACCAAAAAATACTCATACCAGGGCCGGAACTAGGAGATTTTTAGGGGGGGGGCAACATTTAATTTGCCGCCCCCCTCCTTAAAATTTTCTATACAAAATTCATATCATTTTACCTTTTTTTTTAGTAAATCTTTCTTTAATTGCCGCCCCCTGATATCTGCCGCCCGGGGCAATGCACCCACTGCCCCCCCCCCCCCCTAGATCCGGCCCTGACTCATACTATGTGTTTGTTAAAGCTTTTGTAGTTTGTATTATTATTATTATGGAAGTTTTTAATTATAGACCACATTTTATTAAAAATATAAATAATTAATAAAAAATATGATCTATAATTGGACCCTGTTATGCAATGGTGTGTCAAAGACCAAAAAATTAAAAAATGAGTTAAGCACGGAATATTGTTTCGAATGCTTCAATTAAAAGTATTTTTTATGAAATATGTCCTAAAAAAATTTATATTTAAATGTTACTTGCACAATTGACAAGAAAAATTATATATAATCCAATGTAAACAAAAAACTTTATTGTTGATTTTCTCAAAACTAGATGTTTGGTCTTTGACACACCATTGCATAACAGGGTCCAATTAAAAACTCACATAAAAATAATCATACTACGTTTTTTGACTTGGACATTTTTGGTATAGCTATGATATATAGTATATTCCATTGTTTTCTCTAGGTTTGATAATTATAGAGAAATAACGGGTACTTAGTGAATTAATTATGCCAAATTGAATTTGCCCATTACTTTAAAAAATAGGCTCAAATAAAAATATTTTTTTAATTTTTAAATCTTGTAAAACAAAATAAAGTAATAATACTTTCTTCTCAGTACAGTACGAAGTTGAATTTAATTTCTCTTCAAACAAGAGGATTTACAGAATTTGATTGCGTGGTTGTAGTTGGTCAGGAATTCAAAAATAATTCATTGCAACAGCAAGTGTTTGCTGATGTTCTTGGTATGCCGGTGGTAATTCCAGAAAGGCCAGAATCTCTTTGTATCAATGCAGCTATTCTTGCGGCTAATGCTTTTATGGGAACGGTATTTATTATATTAATTATTTATAATTTCAACTAATTTTCAACAATTATTTTTAATAAAATAATTTTTTTCATTCTTAGAAAAAGACCTGTTTATCGTATCTGGCACATAAAATGAGCGGTCCTGCCAAAGTTATTAAACCCCAAGATAAATATCGCGAGTAAGTAAAAATTTAAATTTATTGTTTTTTTTTTAATATCGATGAAATAATTTTCTGAAAGTTTTGCTTCAAGATCTTCCAGTAGTAAATCGGTTACCGTTATCACCGATAAAATTTTAATTACCAGTGCGCAACCACGATGAGAGGGGAAAGGAGGTTTTATTTTTTATCGAAATTGTCATAAGGGAGCGTACAAGTATTACGTAACGCAATTTAGGGGGGAGGGGGTCTCGCAAAACGTTACCATGCGTTACAAGGGGGAGGGAGGGTTGAACAACGCGTTACGTAACTGGTATTTTAGCGACTTTCCGATACTTTGCGCAACATAATTGTGACTTTTAGATAAAAATGGCCACTTGAGCGTTACGTAACCTCTAGAGGGGGGGGTCCAGAAAAATGTTACGACGCGTTACATGGGGAGGGAGGGGGAGGGGTCGAAAATCTTCAAAAATTGCGTTACGTAATACTTGCACGCTCCCTAAGCGGGGAAGTATTTTCGGGGGTTTTGTGGTTAATAATATTTAAAATGAATAGTAATTAAATATCAAAGGCCAACTATTTTAAGAAAAGTAATAAAACAGACAAAAAAAACAATAAAATCTCTTTCGTAGAAAAATGGGTAAATATTTTGGCATTTTAACAAGAAGGTGATCTTCTTAGAATTTGGAATTTTTTCACGATAAATTTAATGAAATTCAAGTGAAATATCAAAAAATGTGGGTTAAGGGAATTACTTAAAAACGAACAATCTCTCGATACCCCATTTTATACTTAAGCTAAGTATTCTTTTCGTGAGCGTCTCGACGATTTTGAATAAAATAGATCAAAGATTTGTACTTTATTAATGTAATTTGTTAGCTTTTTTCGATTGTCTGAAAGTCGGCTTTAACATTTGTGACCTTGCTACAGTACATAGTTTTTATATTATTAAAAGAGACTTGGAAAAAAAAAAAACTTTGAATATGAAGTTAAGGGCAGATTAAAATTGGGTATAAGGAGTGTCTGTATGCAAGGATCCACTTAGAAGATAAAATAAAATTCTTATTTAAAGTATATCAAAAAAATTTCATCAATTAGACCTATATGATAATGCCTTGACACAATTATGTTTTTATACCAAATGAGATGTAGTCAAAGGTTATATGATTTTTTATTTCCTTAGTTGACTTATTTTCTTTGAAAATATTATTGAAAGTTTGAGACACTTCTTCTAGTACGACAGTCGCAAGGCATTTTGCAGTTTTCCAAAAACAAAAAAAATTTTATAAGGGCCTTAGCATAAAAAAATTAATTAATATATTTAATTTTGTAAATTACACAAATTATATATATCCAATATTGCATTAGTTATCATCAGGGCAAGATTTTCAATTTTTTATCTGACTTGTGGCTCCTTTCAAGAAGAAAATATTTTTAAAATTAATATCTTCCGGTTATAAAATGAATAAATATTACAAATGAATGATTTAGAAAAATTTCTGTTTATTTTTATCTATTTAATTTAAATAGACATACCTCAAATTTTAATATACGTAATCAAATTTTGTTGATTTAACAATTTTTATTTTTATTCAAGGACAAGAAATTTTTGTATTTATTTTGAGTTTAATTTACATTAAAGGAGGGATTCAACACTCCAAGTTATAAAAAGAGTAAATTTACATATGAACAACTTTTATTTACTAATACTAAAGGATTATCATATATAAGAATTATTTATCTTAAATCTTTTTCTTCTGTTGTTTAAAAAGTTTTATATAGGGTCTATACGAAAAAGATTATTTCTCTAATTAAGTACAAAATTTTCTCATTTGACTCATTGATTGCCCAATGTTTTTCAGCAAAAAAATTAGGATTATTTCGAAAAAAAAAAAAAATGTTTAGTAATATTTCATTATTTTTTAGGTTTCATGAGAAGAAATACAAAGTATATCTCCAAATGATAGAAGACCAGAAAATATATAAGAGAATTAATGAAGTAACAATAAATTAAATTAAATTAAATTTGCCTCTTTTTTTTTGTTGGTTTTTCTTTTCAGGACGGCACATCAAACTCAAATTGGACTCG